>JANHFX010016112.1:0-22787 GCA_027560015.1 Chloroceryle amazona
ATCGCTCCCTGCGTTTTCAGTCATGCCCAGCTTGCCAAGAAGCAGCGAGACAGCAACAGAGGGTGGGGGGTGATCTGTTCTTTCCCCTTTCTCCTCATTAACTCCCCTCAGCTGTCCAAACGACCAGAGCCCGCCCAGCCTCATTCAGCAGGACGAGCAGAAGCCCTCCCTCCTCCGCGGGACGAGCACAGGTCGAGGCTGGCTGCACATCCTTAACCCCAAAGGTTCCAGCAGGCAGAGAAGTCAGGTAAGATAGAACAGCTGCAGGTTTTGCTACAAGTCACATCAGGGCCATGCCCTTAAAGGCAACAGTGCCACTGAAGTCCCTAGCTGATCTTCTGTATTCCCAGGGGGGATATAAATCATTATTATTTCTTTTTTACTGCGAACTACTACTATGTCAAATAGAGTAGCTGCCATTTAAAGTGAGGAGAGGGATAGATGTCTGAGCACTTAAAGGGATCATTTTTAAATACTTACAATGAGGAAATGGCACACATTCTTCAACCCAGCACTGTTATCAGAGGCAGGTGAACCTCAAGGTCAGTCACTGGAAATGGAGGTGGAAGAGATAAAAGTCCAGCTAGGCAAAGCACAAGAGTGCTATGAAAATAAGATGAAGTGCTGTGAAAAAGTACTCACTAATTCCAATTTACATGTGGGCACTTGTCTTATACTGTACATTCCTACATATACTCGTATACAGGAAGAAGCCTGGGCACATAGGTCAGGTATGTTTGGCCTTAGTTTAGTCCTTAAAAACATTAACAGGAGGAGAGAGAAAATCCAGTGTTTTAGGCAACAGTCTAAGCTTTGATCTGTGCTGAGAGAACTCTTGATTGAAGAGTACATTTTACCTTTTGTATTTTACCAGATTGTGTTTTCCAGAGCACAGGGGAAAGGAAGCTGAAGTTTCTGCTGCAGGATTTCAGGAAGCCTGAAGCTAGAGAAGAAAATGCAAGACTGCAAACAGTGTGTAGGATGCTGGGGATGCCTAGCTGAAAAAAAAACTTACAGGAGCCATCATCCGTGTGTACCAGGCACAGGACTCCCAGCAGCCTGGTAAGGAACCAAAACAGGGAAGTGGGCAGATACCCAGACATAAAAGTCATAATATCAGAAATAATGGCCTTCATACCTTTTCCTCTTTCATTAAAAAATATATACAGATTAGCTCAATTTAATAAAACTATCCACCAAAGCTGAGTCTGTGGTGTCACCCAAAAGCACGAGTCTTATTCACTGAATTGTTGTATACATTCTTATCAAAATAATCATCATGTCTCTGCTGTGATTTCTGGAGGTTTTCACGTGCACAAATATACCCACTTTGTTATAGAAATAAAAATCACTCCACTTAATACTCTAGCAAGATAGTCACTAAGCAATAAGTCACTGCAACCTGATTAAAAAAACAACAAACCCCAATACCACGCGCACCGCACCCCCCGCCCCGAAATGAATTCTGCCTTACATCATTGCCATTCTGTGGTGCTTCAAGCAGCAGTGATCACCAAGATTATTTGTGCAGACTGGCATGTGGCCACTAAGGCTAACACGGCTATCAGACCACTCCAAGATTCTTTTCCATCTGCCTTTACTGTGCAAGGGGATTGTTCTTCTCACAATAGAAATGTCCCTCTCTCCTGACTTTGGTATTGCAGTTGTCTCATACCTAAGATTTTAAAGGCAGACGCAGCGTAAGACAAAGTGAGGGAAAGCTCAGAACTCATCGCTTGTGCATATTGCATGGGGAAAATTAGGGAATAAGAGTAGCAAAGGAGTTGCACTATTTGTCAAATTCTAAATTGTTCCTACATTTTCAGAATAGGAGACTAACAATCCCCCCCCCCACACAGAGTCAGTTAGTACAAGTTTGTTCACACTATCATAGGTATCTTTTATCCTATAGATACTCTATTTTCTGTTTGGATCAACTAATTTATTGCCAGCTTATAAACAGCTATTGTGAATTAATACCACCTCCTTATTAGCCATCCTAGCTCCAACTACAGAATGATTCTCTAAAGAGCACTGAATCCTCAAGACTGCAACCAAGTCCAGCTACACTTTGACTAGAGACACCTAAGAAAAGAAACTCCCAGCTACAGTAAAAAGCAGCAGAGCTGGATCTTAGTTAGCTGCTCTTCGTATCTGCAAAATGCCACATATAATAATTATCTGCTCCAGCAGTTCATCAGTCAGCACATACTTTAAAGGTGATCCTCTGCAGCAAATACTTTTAATCACTTCCAAAGTTCTTTAACTCCACCAGCAAAATGCCATCCACTTCAAACTAGTTTCTGTAATTTTAAGTGTACTTCTCAGTAAGTTTTTTTGGCAAAGCTCACTAGATACAAGGTATTTCTATGTAAATATAAATGCCAGTTTCCCAAGCACTAGAAACAGATCTTTAATTAATCCTTAATGTTGCCTTCACTCACTGCCAAATCCCATAACACGTGCCTCGTATAAAAAGCCTTAAAGCACAGCAAAACCCCTTGAGGTATAGTCTCAAGATAAGAAATTTCTGCTCTAGAAATACAAAAATAAGCAGATGTTACAAACAGTCCATTTATTGGGTCTTAAACTACGTACACAGTTGAAATAATTTTGGCACTACGCTATAGAGTGATTACATCAGTGTGCTGACACTCAAATACTGCACCAGGAACACTGCTGTGCTTTGAAGTTTGGAACAAGTCACGCACTCAGCAAGTCGATCAGTCAAAATGGATCGGTGCTCCTGGAAGGTTGATGAGAGTTGAAACACACACCAGTTTATGGATTGTTTCAGTGTACCTCATGTATTCTATGAACTTACCACACCACAATGTGATGGCAGCATTTAGAGATGGCCACAAGTGTTGCATTAAAATCCAAATGAGACATGGTCATAATGAGATACAAGAAAACCAAAACAAAACCTCTGACTTTCAGACGTGAAGAGATAGTCTGTTAAAGAAAATAATTTAAAAAACTAATAATGGCATTTGATTTCATACAAAAGCCAGGACTACTACTGTATTAACATCTAAATATGATTCTTTACAAATTCATCTCACAATGGTGTTATGTAAAAGGTTGCAAACTGTACAATGTTTTGTCAATGCAATGCCTCTACAATTTATACAGTCTTTTACAACTATGTAACACATTATTAAACATGTTGTTAAATAGCCAATAGATACCAGTCTCTGAAAAGCTGCAGGAAAAAATTACAGAGCTTTCACAATCTTCAAACGAGATATATTTGCTCAAACAGTGACAATCTTTGAGAACACACTGTTAAAAATAGTTAGCCATTCAGCACCTTTTCACACTGTGCATGTGTTTCATTCTGAATTCATCCATCGCTTGATAGTCTGTAATTTCCTATCTGTGGGCTCTGATTATGTGGAAATACCCAGTCATTCACCCTTAAAAATGTGCAGATAATCACAGATTTTTATTCCACACGTGGTCAAGCTGTCTCTGAAGACCTGGCCAGGCAATAAGAACACTCACTCCCCACATTTTGTCCTGCTGTCACCTATGCTGCACAGAGATGATCAGCTATTTACATTTTGACAAGAAGATACAAAAAGGCAATCCTGCCCTGAGGTGGACTGAATGATACAGAGCCTGTTGCCTGATGGGCCCTCAAATCCAAGTAGTGAAAAATAAACTCTGAGAAAGATAGGTTCCTAGTATTGAATGCTGACCAGGAAAGAAGTTGCATCAACAGAATGAGAGCTTCACTGAGAATATTGTGATTTGCAGCACCCTCTGGTTCTGCATATCTTTGATGTCAGGGAAGAAGGGTCAGAACAAGAGGATAAGAAATGTGTAGTGTCCGTCAATGTGTGCAAGAAACAAGACTGATGTGTAATGCCAGCCAATGAGAAGGGCCTTCCCATAAACTCACAGTCAGGCTCTGCAAATGCAGTTACAAGGTGACTGTAGGGCTGCTCCCACAGCTGCTCCCTGGGGAGGTGAAGTTCTTTTTTCAATAGAACCAGGTCTTTATGCTTGTATTTAGAAGTGGTTTTGATCAGGCATCAGGATTTCCAACAAAATTTTCTACATGATAGATTTCTTTTGAGTTTCCTTTATTTCACAGAAAGGTTCCCAAATCCTCATTTTTCCACAGGAAACCTGAAATGAAGAAAGAATTCAGAACAGGAATTAAAAATAAGGTTATTTCCTCATGCTATTACCAGATAATAAAATGAAAATATAAATTAGAACTTCTCTTGGAACACTGTCACAAAACATCGCAATGCAACAGAGAACAGAATGTTGTAGCTTAAAGAGAAACTCCAGGAATGGATTCACTCTTGGGGGACATGCCTGTGTGAAAAGACCCATTAGCAAAGCCATAATGTGGAAACAGTTTGGTAGCAGTCATTTGCCATTGCAAGATGTAGATGATCTACTGGACTAGGTGGTGGTAGGCTAAAATCCTCAGATGTATCAGAAGCACAAAGCAGCAAGTACCTTGCCATTAGTTGAACTGCCAGGCATTTAAAAGGCAGACAACTGGCAGAAATTGGAGAAAAGGAGCAATCATATTCAAGAAAACAAGTGTGCCTTAGCAAAACACTAGTGTAACATATGGACGAGATGACGGACAATGTTTACCATGAATAAATCTGATCGTGAACTGAACACCTGAGGTGCAAGGGCCTTACATTTGGCCACAGCATTTGCCCTGTGGTTAGGGATTCCTCCCTCCTCTCCATGCTAGACTAGAGAACTCAACTGGATTTATTAAGGCTGATGGTTCTATCAATTTCTGTCAAAACAAATAACCTTACCTCTCTATGCATAATAGCATGGTGAAACCAGGAGGTCAGTAAGAACTAGTAGCTGGTCATCTGTGAACTGCTGTTTATGCTCCTGCCAGTTGTCATGATGGGTCCTCCGGAAATTGGACAGTGTTTTTTTAACAGTCATCTGCAGAGCAGACAATCAGGTATTGATCTGCATCAGTTACGGGTTTAAGCTCCATGACAAAACAGACATTGAAAACAACAAAAGTAACTGCCAAGTACAACAAAATGTTTGAGCAGTTGCAAAGGTTAGAAGGACTCTAGAAATTCAACTCAGTTGCCCGGTATTTTAATTTTGACAGATCTTGTTAGCCTTTTGACCAGCGTCATGACTGCAACATCCTCAGAAAGAAAAAGGATTCTTTGACCTATGACTTCCGAGTTTCGAAAATATTAAGATATTCTTCTATCAGTGAAATGCTTTTCCCCCGCTTTTCCTTGGGCATTTTAAACCAATGGTTTGGATCTCAAACCATTGAGAAAACTGATGAATTGCTTAAGGAGAAGAAAGAAATCAGGTGAAAACAATCTTCTATTAAAATAATTAAATTAACATAAGAAAAGTCCTGTCAGTACAGCTTCTCAATTCAGTGGAGCACACCATAGCAAAACTTGTTAAATCTAAAGAATTTTTCAGCTAAGCTCCTTACTCTGGTTAAAACAGCAAAGGTTAACAAAACAGAATACACAGGGGAAAAAAATAGAATTAAAGGTAACTTTCATGAAAAAACTTGCTTCTAGGGCTGCTTATAAAACCATGGTTGAAAAAAATTCAGAGTGATTTTTTTGGTTCAGGTTGGTATTTTCTAGAATGGCAGGCATAAAAGTGACTTTTTAATTACAAAAACATTATAGATACAGTTCTTGCAGCTTTCAATTTATGCTCTGAATTCAAAAGCAAAAACAGAGCTAGCACAAAAAATACTCAAAAGCAGTCCACGACATAAAACTTACTTGGAACAGTTTAATAAAAAGTAGTAGAAATTGTGTGAAAGGTTTGTATTTTTTCTGCTATGAAAGGGGAACTAATAACTGGTCAAACATATTTGAGATATGTTATGCTGAATAGAAAATTGATGTATTTTTACCTCAATAGGCTGAGGATCATTAAGATGGGCACTGAGATCCATCAAGAGCTGCGGCATCCAGGTGGGTACATCATATGGACTTGACAAAATGCACGCACTAAGTCCCAGGACACCAGCGTGGCGTTTAACCAGGTCTGCAAATGCAGGATATTAATTTACATGTGGCAAGGTGCAGTTATCTTGTCCAAGACACTCCTCAATGACACAGCCAAACTTAAAAATCAGTGAAATATCAGGAAAAATAAGGCTTTTAACTGATGGGAATGACAGAATGAAGAGAGGTCTTATATTAAACAGAGATGATCCAATTAGGATAGCACACTGATACTAATATTAGTTTTATTTTAAATTCAGCATCAAAACTCAAACAAACAAAACCCACCCTCTGCAACAGTAGAGCTCTCTAGCTTCTACAGAAAACCAGACAGCTCTACAGACCACACAGTCCAATCAATTCACACTAGTGAATAGATGTCCAAATAGCTTCTGTTTCCTTACATGGAGTCAGAGATTCATTCTCTGATTCTTTTATTTCTAATGGAAGAATGTGTGTAAAAAAAAAAATCTGCAATTGCACTTTATAAACCCATCATGGAATGGTAGGGGTTGGAAGGAACCTCTGGAGATTATCTAGTCTAACCCCAGCGGACTTAGAAGTGAGCTTCCTTCTCTCACAGAATCTCTCTCCCCACTCATTAAATAGTTCATGAACTACACCTCTGCTGTTCCCCTACTCTATATTCAGAATGTCTTCTCAAGTACCAGAACATACTTGACAATATGGAAGCCCAGTCCTGGGTCAAATGAATGTTACTCAGACACACTAGATGCTTGGTCAGAAGCCAAAGCTGCTACCTAAGGAGGTTTTTGTTCTGGGTTGTGGTTTCCCTCTCCCTCTCCCACCTTGTGTGTGTTGGGCTTTTTTTTTTTTTTTTTAAGAATAAAATCCCACACTGCTAAAAAATTGAAGGTAGGGTGGGTAAGAAGTGAAATTATGTTGTGGCAGCTAAAGAATTTTATTTAGTGAGCAAATAGCTACCTACTCCTTACCAGCTACATTCTTAACTTGATGAACTATGTGGGAACCAGAGAAATCTCCAAGTATTCATTCTGGAAGAGTAATAAGCTAGTTTAACACAGAAAACATCATAAACATTGTGTGGTGTGTTTTGGTAGTAAGTAGTGTGTTCTTGTTCATCATTTATGCTGTAAGTCAAATTCTCAAAAGTATTTAAGGATTAGGATCTGCATTACACAGACAGACAGTAAGGTATGTAAGGACAAGTGATTTGCTGTTGTGGTTTATGAATACTTGGGAAGGAAAAACATTTGCATGGACACCAGGGCTCATGCTTCTCTAGGCATATGTCAATTTTCTAAATACTATTTCACCACAGGACAAATCCTATTCCATCTGGAGTGCTTGTAGAATTAAGCATTTAAGCATAGCACAATACACTTATTTCTTCGTAACCTGCTACCTGCATGCATGGTTTCAATCTCTGAAGCAGTTTTCTTACCCCCAGAGGGAATTGTATCCACCACTGAACCCAGGTCTCGCTTCCGTTTTTTCGGTAACCTCATCTTGCAAAGCTGTTCAAAATGGGTCTGCATGGGCCCATCCATTGTGAGAAAGTTGCACTGTAGCAGGCCGCTGAGTGTGGTCGCAGCCATTTCTCTCACCTAGGAGCAGATACAGCACATAGCGCAATTACTGACCACATAGGTGCAGCAAGAAACATGTATTTATATATGCTATCACTGTCCTTTTGAGTACATCCGGCTAGGCCAAAATACCAAACTCTGTCCAAGAAAAGTCTTTAGACTATTATCTTAGCTCGTAAATCATGAACTACTAGCTTCCTATACAGCTCTTTACAAATTAATAAAACATTGTTCCACAGAACTTCCTTCACATAATTTGTTGTAAAGTGACCTACTACTCAAGCAAATAATGCCATTTAACTCCACTGTCAAGACATATATACCACAGAATAGATTAGCTCTACAAAGTTTGAAAACATACTTTGAATGACAACAAAACACAACACTCCAAATAATCAACCTGCTTTACAAGTCATAATAGTCTCTATAAACATTAATTTTACCAATAAAAAAAAATACTTTCTTCAAAAGCCTTTAGTTTTCTCCATCAAATGTACATAGAGACATAAGAATTACCAAAACCAGAAAAGCCTCCCCAAGAGAAGCTAGAAGGCATGTTCCTGAAACAAAGCTGATTCTACGCTATGCATAGCACAGGATTTTTCTGAGATAAACAACAGATCCTGGATTAATAAGCAGTAACACCAAACTTCAGTGGTTTATGGTAAAGAGTTCACTTCTACCACACTCCAGCATTATTTGCTTGTTTTTCTTGAGTACCAGTTCTTTTCACTAGATGAATAAAACCAGAATTACAGGGTGGAAAAATATTTTTCTCTTTGGTAACACAGAAACCCTAAAGAACAAGGCTAAACCAAGATTTCATCTAATTGCCAAACCATTCAAAACACAGATCTCCTTTTCTCCTTTTAAGAGAGTCATGACACATTGTTACAAGGAGCAACAACTCAGTCACTTGCTTTAAAAAGCAAGCATAACCCATCAGTATTACTAATATCTCATCTGTGCAAGTGTCCTAAAACTACAAACTTGTGGAACTGTAAAACCATGTTGAAACTGAAGCTCTCCAAAACTCACTTCCATTTTTAATAATTGCACACTGACAAGCTTTCCAACACTTGCAAACTTGAAAACCACATCAACTTGCTGAAATGCTGACAGCAATTGCCAGATTTTTTGATAAGAACATACTGTTACACATTACTAAACAGAACATTTGTCTGTCTGGAGTACAAACATCTACCAACGCTCTGAATCCAATGCAGCAGATTATAATAAATTACATCCTTGAACATTATGTTCTGAACCTACACAAAGCATAAGTATAGCTGCAAGTGCTGCAATAATTAAACATAGCACATTAACAATAAGCTCTTGAGACTTTACTTCATTCCATGTGAATTTCTACAACATATTATTCAAACGTGATCTACTTTGATAGCATCAAGAAGTACAAAGTAAAATTCTGCCAGTATTGTTTATCAGCAATTTGTAAATCTCTTAAGTACTAAGCTATTAAATGAAACATGATGTGCTAATGCAAGACCCAGAATAGAAAGAAACTTGGCTGTAAAGTGAGCAAGCTCCCCAGTGAACTGTACTCATTTACATCACTATTTGCTGTATTAAACCCAGTTTCATATCTAAATTAATAATCTAACTAAAAGGAAAACTTTACTTCAAGGAACACCTTGAAGCAAAACCTTTTTTAAAAAAAAATAATCACACTAACAAGCTAATCATTCATCACATCTGACATTAAACTACAGCTCATCATACTCACGTGGTGACTTAAAATAAAAGCTATAGAGCAGCAGCAGCAGAATTCTATTCCAGTCAAGTGTGGGGTTTAGGGTTTGTTTTTTGTCAGGACTGACCAAAATGTACCAAACTGTAACAGTATCACAAGAAAACCACTCAACAGCACATGTAAAACCAGCACAGGTAAAACGTAACTGCAGTACTTGCTTGGGGCTACTTCTACAAAGAAAAAAATAATCTTGCCATTACTGTTAATATTGCAGTGTAATATGAAAAATGTTTATCAAGACTTGAGTACATGGATTTGTAAAAATGTAAACAGTTACACAGATAGCTTCCTAGATCAAATTATGGCTGAGAAAACCATGAGAAAGATGCTTTAGGTTAACTAGGCTATCACTTTAACTTAGCTTCAAGTTGAACACAGTCATTTTCACCTTCATCACTTCTGAGTAAATAGTTATTAGTGCAAAACATGATTTCCCAAACTCAAATCTTTCCTGCAGCTCTCTCCAGCTATCTGCCCAACAGAAAATAAGAGATGGTATTCAGTGGTGGTTATCCTGCTTCACACAGAGACCTTATTTCTCAGAACTGTCTACTTTTTCCCTGTATTAGCTGACGGGTCACATCAGCTCTTCCATTCATAGCACACCATCAGCTCTGACTTCCAGGAAAGTTTCCTCCAATGCCACTTAAGTGCAGCTTTCTTCAATTCTAGAGCCCTGTGTTTAAAGTTGGATGCATGAAATTTGCATTTGATAGAAGCCAGACTGTCCAGTGATCCATGTTCACTTTGTATTGCAGCCACACTGCTATATGACATTCATCCTGGTCATCAGACGTTGTTTGCTAAGGTTTGTTGCAATGATTTAATGAAAAAAAAATATTAAATCACCAGGAAGTTTGAGAACAGTCATTCTAGCAGCACAAACTCTATATTAAAAAAAAGAACTGCATGGGATAGATCATTCTGTCTGACACCTTTGTATCAAAATAAGAAAAAAAAGTATCTTTAAATCCAATAATCAAATCTCAGTGCTACAGGGTAGACACCAAATACTAGTTAAAGCTAGAGATTCTCATCTTGAAACCCATCATGAAAAAAAAATAGAGGAATTACTCTGCAAGATGCTGCATCTTGCCAATTTTTAGCAAGAAAGAACAGGACTGTTTTTCAAAGAAAAGGGAAAGCTTCTATAGCAACAACGTGATCCCAAGTGGTTATGAACATAGATAAGCTTTTTTAATTTCCATCTTTGGAGTGCAGAGGAATAATTATGAACATCTGAATACAATTTATCTAGTTATTTTAAAGTGAATAAGAGGTATTTTTCTAAATTACGTGAGACTATGTGGCAAGTGCTCTGACTGGAGTGGGAAACAGCTTCTCTAGGATGGTAAGTTGTTGCCTTCCAGCTTGCTATAACAAATTGTGACACGAGAGCTCACCTGCAGACTAATATTGGCATGGCTGGCTGAGGAGTCCAAGTGCTATTCTTTAAAGTCAAACCTTTTAAGCCAGAAATCTTAGTTGGTGTAAATTACTTCCAATTCACTATTCACAAAAGCAAGCTTCACATCATCAGTATAACTGTTTAAAAGTGTAGCTTCAGGAAGACCTAAACCAGGATCATTGTTTTAGCCTAACACTCCAGAATCTTCTCTTGCTTCCAGAAAGAAAAAAAAAGCACGCAAAAAGTAGGATTTCACTGGTATTTCCCAACAGCACAAAACCCAGTGAAAATGATGGCACAGGGGGAACGGAATGGAGGCTAACACTACAGATCTTTAGACGTACTTAAACCAAGCATGAAACAAAGCATTGTTTCATGATGTTGGAAATGTAGGAACAATGCAACTTGTTAATTTGTACGAGTTATTTTTCTAAACAGCTTTTTCCTGGAATTGAATAGTAAAAGAAAAAATAGAATACAAAATAAATAAATCCCATAAAGCTAGTTGTATTTTCTAAATAGGAATAATGCTGAACTAGAAATACTTGCTGTATTAAATTGCAACCAGTAACTTCTTCATAAAACTTGACAAGGGCAAGAAACCAGTCATGTGAAACAAAGCATTTCAAAAAAGGTATTACTTGCCTCAAGCTGTTCATCTTCCAGAAGTTTTATAACCAGCCACCTAATGTCATTGACTGCTTCTTCATTGTTGAGAAAGATGAAGAGATTGTAGAAGACCATGGTCTGGAGGTAGGTTAATATGGTATACCTAGCATGCCAAGAATTGCTTCTTGCTGTCTACAAGTATAAAAAAGCCAGTATGAGAAAGCAAGAATGTGAAAGCAAGCAGCTATCTGATGTAAAACCAACAATATTTAAGAGAAAGCTTTAGGGGACAGTTGCAAATAACTTCCCTTATTCAGCTATTTTTATTTCACACACTAAAAAGCAATCCATTTTTATTTATGCAGTAATTTATTATAGGCTTCAATGCCAAAGCATATGGTTATTTAACAGATACAGGTTAGGTATCAGTTAAGTAATTAGGTAAAAGTCAAAATACGCAAGTTTATCCCTTTCACTCATTCCTGACAGTCATAAGGCAGATATAAATAAACCAGAAATTCTGTTCTGCTTGAGTGTGTATATTCCATGCAATGGATTTGGATCCATGCAAAGGATTTCCTTTACTTTGATCTTCAAGTGCTTATAGAAGCCCACAAATTATTGAAAGCATCAAGCAGGGGTGCTGCCTGGATCGCAGCACTGCAGCTCCTGTGTAAGCTGTGTGTACAGTTTACACCACATTTTGCAATTTTACTATTGTACATCAATCTTAAATGACTAGAAGAAAAAGAAAAAGCATTTTTTGCATGGCAAGCCACATACAAAATGAACTGCTCAAGACTGCTTTCTCCTTTGTGCCATTTTACAGTATATTTATCAACTGCTACTGCTTTCTGAAAAACTATATAAAAAGGAAAAGATTCAAGGGAAGTTCTATGACAGCTCAAACTTGATTTTGAATTATTTTGCTCATCAGGAGACGTGTTTGACTCAAAATTTCATTTAGTAGTGGATCAGTTTATTAAAATACTGTTCAATTTTTTTATCATCATACAAGTTGCTTAAATGTTTGTAAGCAGGAATCAAAGCAAAATACATTTACTGTTTCTAAGAATGTTTTAAGACGCTTCCAATAAATTTCCTTCCACCTCTAAGACAGACAGTATTTGATGATCTTCTATTCACAACCATTGTATACTACTGAAACAAACAAACAAAAAAGCACAGTGCATCAGACAGCAAGCACCTTTAAGCTATTTAGCCCATACTCACTTGTTTTAGCACCTGAAGTACCAAAGGCACTTGCTGAGGATAGAGCAAACCCTGAGACATTAACGACAAGCACATCTTTGCATCTCTTTTGAGCTCATCATAGCTATTGTCATTTTCTACCGGTGCAATCTATAGAAAAAGATAAGAAAGGGGGAAAAAAAAAAAAAAAGAGCTAGTGTTAAGTAAATAAGCACTGCTAACAGTGAAATCCCAAATGAAAGTTTAATCTCATGAAAGGGCAGTTGTCTAGGAAAACTACAATCGATATAGTGATGAAAGATTAAGTTCACTAGGAAAATCAGTCAATAACAAAACACATTAAAATATTCTCATCAGTAAGCTGTGGAGAAAAAACAGAATCAAGAGATCCTTGTTCCACGAACCATATATTACTTATCTAAACAGTATGGCTAGTCTGAAGCTCTTAAGGAGGATTACACATGTCTGGTAAGACTTCGGTTCCCCATACAACTAGTTTAGTATTTTTATATGTACATCCAAAACTGAGAGAAAACTTTATCAATATTTCAAGTTCAATTCCATGTAAGGAAGCCTTTTATTTTCTGGTCACATCTATTATATGAACCATAAATTATCCAACAATAACACCAGACACATGCTTTAGAGCGTGCAAATATGTATTGTTTTAGATACATAGCACTGAATGACCCAGCTTCGTAGGAGAGTACAAGGATTAGAGGTGTCAGGAGAGTACCACCATTTAGAATGACAAAAGTACCACCACCATTTAGAATGACTTGCATGATCGTGGAACAAAAGCAGACAACTCCATGTAAGCATCAGAAGAGAAACAACAAACACTCATTCAATACTTCTTCCTTGCAAGTTTCACAAGTACAGGGCATTCACCTACATATCATTATTATGAGGATATCATTTAATAGGCAATATTACCAGTTGTAAACATACGTAAGCATAAACAAAATACTTGGGGTCTCTTTGGTGTGCATATTTATTACCATTATATATTCCATTTTTAATCTAACATGACTAATAAAGGAACAATTGAAGCATATACCTTGAAAAATAAGGGTAAAAGCTGGAGTTGCTCTGTGACAGCTGTAGAGAATGACCGTCCTGCACTTGCCATCAACCACTTCAGAACTGTTTTTATAAAAAGATCACCAATTAAAAAGATAAAATATTAGTAATAATAATCCCCAAAGAAGTTATAGATGGAATTTATTGAAAGAATTGCCTGGAAGATTTTCACACATTAGAGTGGACCTATACTGGTAGTTAAGTCTGACTCTGTAAAGGTAACTTTTTTAAAGTTGAACCCTGAAAACAACAGATTCCTTGTTGCAGCACAAATCTGTGAGGAGAAATCTGTACTGCAACTCTATCATTTACAGTGTGCAATCAGCATGTCCTAAAATACACCCCATTTCTTCACCTCATTAAATAACTCACTAGTTTTTAAGAGTTTAATGCCCTGAGTTCGCTCATCTTGTTCACCAACTCCATTCTCTTCCATAACATGATTCTGAATTTCTTCATCTGCCTCCATAAGAGGTTTAAGATTTTCAAGTATCCGGGTAGTAAATTCATGGACACGGGGAGATTTAGTCGCAGCAGTATTTGGCAAGGAAACATCTATCATGAATATGTAGGTCAGAACACTGAAAAAGCAAACAAATCAAGCAAGAACACACAGTTAACAGAAGTTGCTGTCTAGAGAAAAGAGCTAAAAGTAATCTGTAATTTTTTTTGAAAGTGGGTTCTTTGTTGTTGACTGTTTTTTGTTTTGGTGGTTTGTTTTGTTGTTTTTCTGGGGTTTTTTTGGGGGGGTGGGGGTGGGTGTTTTTGGTTTTGTTTGGGTTTTCTTTTACATTTATTCATGATATTTCTAAAGCTCTTAAAAAACAGTCCATATACAAAAGACAAAACCAGAGAAGTTATATGAAGTTTCTAAAGCAAGTCTGTTCTATTACCAGTATTAATGCACAGAGATAAGCAGTCACCACTTGAGTGTAATTATTTAGATATTCAATTACCCAAATAAAACAGAGAAAACCCCCAAGAACTGCAGAATACTGACCTTCCTATTCTTTCTCGGACATTTTTGTAAACCTGTGTGAGTTTAGGTTCCAAGTACTTCAGCAGTCTGTGCAACAGCTCTGGTACTCTCCACTCCTGCTGTGCAAGGCCACCTTGCAGTACATAAAGTCGGCTAGGAGGTAGAACAGCTCATCTTTAGTCATACAAAATTTTCCTACATTTCCCCGTCCCCTAACAAGCCTTGTTTTGGAATGCTTTGTGTGTGTCCATGCAGAAAAGTGTCTTCGCATGAGTTGCATGCAAAGAAGGGTAAAAATTACAGAATAAAACAGGAGTACTGCTGCTATGCCAGTTCCAAACCTTCACCTTCTCTGAAATAGATTTTAATCACCTTAAAAAAAAAAAAAAAGATAAAACCGCTATTGTGTTGGGAAAATTAATTGGAAAGCAGTGCTTTATTCCCTGGTTCTGCAAGCCAGCTGGCACAATATGCTCTCAACACATTTTATCACTGCTTGATTTCCTTCTTTATTCAGCCACAACAAAATAGTTAACATGAATTTTACCATGCATCTACAAATGATCCTCCTTCTCCACTCAGTGGAGATTCCAACAGCAATTCAAACAACCAGTGCAGTTTCCTGGGATCTCTGCTCTCCTAAAAATAAACAAATATCAGAGACAAGCAAATCAGGTTTGGATTTATTTTTCTTTTCTTTTTCTTTTCATATAAATAATGCATAAACAAGGAAAACTGACTAAGGTTTTTCTTTGCATCCTTTGGGTTTACTCTGTTAAGCAAGTCCAAAGTTAAATACCTTTTCACAATGAATCTCAATAGGAAGAAATAAAACTACACTGTTTTCTTATTTGTTAAATACAATGATGTGAATAAGAAGGAATTTTAGCTTCATTTTTGACATGAGTAATCATGTCTGAGTTTTGCTGATTAATTGCCAGGGTTCTGTCTGACAAACTATGCTGAATTTTGCTGCGATTTCAAAGAATTACTGATTCAATACATTTGTGGCTTATTTCCCCCAGAACTCAGACACCATACCTCGCAGTCCATCAGTGAACAGAATCTTACTGAATGTTAGAAGATAATTTGAGATTTAGTTTTCCCAGCAAAATGCTAAGCTGCACATTTTTAAAGGAAGTGTACTTTGAGTGCCAAAACTCCCACAAAAAATTACTATAGTAAGAGACACATTGATGTGACCCACTAACCTTATACAGCTCTTCCAAATACTTTAAAAGAAGGCTTTATTTCCTTTCTAAAAATATTGTAATTAAGAGGAAATTTAAAAATGGATGTTCTTATTATACTGTATTTATAGTTATCGGGTTTAGCTGATGAAAACCCCAAATACCTCTGCTCATAAAGCTCTCATTCACATTATCTGTACAGCTTGACTATCTGGATATAGCTTTACAAGACTGAAACCAGGGTACTTACACAGGAGGTTGCTATGCATGTGCCCCAATCATTATAGGTTTCCACTGTAATGTTGGATAAAGCTGTTCGAAGCAATGGACAGAGAAGCTTCCAAAGTTTATCCACCTGCTCAGCAAAAACATGTTTATTTAGGGACAAAATGGCCAATAGCAGACCCAAATCCTTACATCTTTTCAAATTACAGAAAAACAATACTGATTCTGGAAACAGTTCTAGCATGGTATTTGTAAAAGGAAATAAATACCAGCAGATGTAACATTTCAGGTATCAATTTAATTTTGTTTATGTGGTGTTCAGAAATACTATGAACTACGTATATACATCACTGTCACGTTGATTTAAGTGCAGTTGTACCGAAGACAGCGTACATTTTGCTTTTGGTAGGCTAACAGTCTTGTACAAGCCCAAAGACTTTTCTCCCCCTCCAGATTTTAACATGTCTTTTTTTTATTAAATAACTGGTTCTCCCAGAATTACTTTTCAGCTTTGAAATTCCTTTAAAGATATCTAGACAGCTAGGTCTAGACTAAATAAGGACAGACATGAGCACTTAGCAAAGCTAACATGGTTTATAATTTCCAATCTCCTTACCAGCAAGCAGTTCTTGGTTTTAATCATTTCACTAACATCTAGTGTTATATAGGCACTAAACAAAGCTATGAATTGTGCTCAAAGTTTAGCAATGAAGCAGTAAGTGTTGCAATATTATTCCAGTCCTTTCTTGGACAAAAGTGACATATTAAAACTCCTCTACTTCATACATTTGTTTAATAATACAAACTTATTCCTTCCACGAATCACCCAAATGTACTACTCCAGCACCTTCTCAAATGTCCAGTGTTTAGAACCTCTTATTAAACCGGCTATAATTTCAGCTACGCATCTCTGGGTGCTTTCATGGGAGTCTGCCACAAGTTGCTCTAAATGGGGCTGAAGCACTGGCAAGAAGGCATCATCAAAGTTTCTGAAAAGGCCCTGTAAAACAACATACAAAGGGGTCTTCAGTAGTTCACCATCTAAACCACTGTCTTTAAAAGAGGAACATAAGATCATGAAGCACTTGAGTTGATCCTGCTCAGGCAAGGGGGTTAGACTAGATGGTCTTTAGAGATAAACCAACCCCTATCATTCTGTTAATAAAAATCTGATTCTTTGAATATGCAGAAAGTGAAATAATTCCTTTGTTAACTTTGCTTTTGTAACAGACTCATACAAGCGTCCTACGCACTTTTATATTGTTCTAATTGTGTTTCCCTAATTAGTTAATCAAAGAGAGGATCAATATGATTAATCATAGCAGCATACATTTAAAACTCAACTTGCAACAGTGGGGTATAAGCGAAGTAGTGTGCAGCTTTTCCACACTTTGCTAATTATCTACAAAATGGAAGCAATTTCTTTATTGAACTCCAGTTACCTTGAAGAGACAGAATCTGCGAGGATTAAATTTGTCTTTTCCTTTTCGGTCTTCTAAAGACAAAAATTTGATTAACTGCTCAACAAACTTGGGATCAGAAAAGTGATCATATATAATTTGTTCTGCCTGTAATACAGGAAAAAAAAGATTAGCTTGTCTCAGGGAATATCAGGTACTGTTTTACAAGATTCCTGATTTTTATTTTCATTAGTAACTTTGGATTGTTTTTCATTTTACTAGCACAACCCTTACCAAGTAGTCATTCCCCCCGTCAGCAATTACCTTGCTCTAAACCCTGATAAGGATTTGAAAGGGAACAAGAAGGTGCTCATTAATACAATTATTCCATGATCTCTGACAGAGAAGCTGCAACAGTAAGGATGAAAATGAAGTAGAGAAATATGATAAAAAAATGTGTTGTAGGGATCTAGGTTTCAGGATAGTTATCACTTATTGCTTGTTAAAAACATGACTCTGTTCACACAGCTGTGAAACTGCACAGTTGAGTTCAATCTCTACCTTGGTTTGCAATCAAGCAAAAAATGGCGTGTAAGCACTCTAAATGACAAGTGATATTTTGGTTAAGAGAGAGATGGGAAGTTTGCCCACAGATTACTGTGGAGATATGTTGAACACAGAAAGGAGGAGGAGTATTAAACACACACACACCCACACCCCCGCCCCAAACTCAAACAAAACAAACAAAAACCCACCCACAAAAACACCACCACAAAACAACAAAGAACATGCCAGACTGTAACCTGCTGAAACTCTTACCTCTGTCAGCTCATCTCTCCTTCGCCCAAGCTTTGGTTGATGCTCAACTGGAGCATAAACTGTCATACTTCTGAGAATTACAAGAAAAAAAACTGTAACACATTTAAAAGTAAAAAACTATATTTCTATATTCTCTATATTTAATAATATCAACTCCCAAAGAACAAAACTTAGAAGAAAATTTACAACAAAAAAATCAAGTCTATTATTATAAAGGCTTTGTTACAGCAAGAAATACAGAATTATTACTGGTATAATACTCTGCATATTTTGCAACTATGCTTTTTAAACATGCATACTTCATTTTAAATGTAACAGTTAAATAGACATATGAAATATATGCCTATAGCAGCTACAAAACCCAAAGTTAAGCAGATAGAAAATTTATAATAATAAAAACCCAACAAGAAAAAAATAAAGCACCAAAACCACCCTGAGTAGTAAAACAAGCATGGAGCACAAGGGACAATATAAATGGTTTGGGTTTTTTTATTGTTGTTTCAATTAAAATAAAATAAATCTAGCAAACGTGATTTAACTTCCCACAGGGTTTTTCCTGCTCACTCTCACAATTCTATCTTAAAGCTTAATGATACTCACCGAGGCCAGGTGTAATATCCCCAGTGGGTTTTTTCCACAAAACAACATGATTCCCAAGCTTCCTTGGTCTTTGGTAAACTCTGGCTGTCATAGTGCAGCCACTGGTTATCTGGTCTGTCACCAGCCTGAATGCTGGAAGGCTTAGGGCTTCTACCTGGTTAGAGAGGAATTTATACTCTATCAAACTGGTTCATTAACTGTCCCAGAAAATGTTGCAACTCCACTTTCAATAAAAGATTCTAAAGAGCTTTTGGTCTCCCTCACCCAAATCAAATCTGCATAGAGATGTGCCCTAGGAGATTAAAAGTAACACTAACAATAACAGAAGAGATTCTTTAAGTAATTTATATAAATGTGACTTTTAAAATTATTTTTAGAAAAATAAAATGAAGATGTGCTAATTATTCTTGCAAACTATAAGGCTTTCTGAAAGGAGAATGACTATATCTCAAGTTTTAACTCACTTCAAATAAGTGAATAGCTTAATGCACATTTGCACATAGAACACTGCTTAAAAAAACAAACCAAATGGACAAATGACAGATTATACAACTTACTTGGTTTGTTTAGGACAATAACAACCAGAGAGAAATAGAAAGCTTGTGTTTCTATGCTTAAATTATCCAGAAAAATATGATCCTAAAAAAATTAGGATAAATGTTAAGGCATTTCTTACATGAAATAAAACCTACTTATTTCATAAGGGCAGATGGGCACTTTCTTGTGTGTTCTTTTAAGCTGTTTAAGAATACCAGCCACAGCTGAGATGGCCACCTAAAAGAAAGAAGTGGGCATGAATTTAGCTGTTCCATACACTTAGCACCAGAAGGACATCTGATGATCTCAGACATTTTAAGCCCTAAAAAGCATTTAGTGAACATTACAGTGAACTTTGTCACAATGGCTGATGATTCCCATAAAGAAGTAATCTCACTCATTTCAGAAGATACAGGCCATGACTTAAGTGTGACCTTTAGAGCTCAGAAAACCCTCCCCAATGATCATTTTCAGGGAAAAATACCACATTAGTTTCAAGCCTTGCAGAGAATGAAAGGTGTAACTATAACATACAGATGTCTCCCTTCAACTAATAAGCTGCAGATGGAAAAAACAAACACCCACAAATGAAAATCTAAAATGAATAAGAAGTAATAGGTACATTTCACATCTTCACAGTTTAGACTTCGTACCATAGGTCACAGCTATGACACTGTCAAGACCATCACCTTTGTGGGTCTTTTGTACAAGTATATGGCGGAAAGGGTGAGGGGGGGGATGTACACCTCTGGTTTTGTGCTTCGTCACAGCAACACACCACAAACATCTGATCTAAACCCCACTAAGCTGCAAAACAATGAGAGAGATCTGTCGGTTTTACCTTACGAACTACAATTGCATCATGGTTGAGACACTGCACAAAAAATTTTATGGCACGAGCGGGCAGTATCCTATCGTCCCTCAGGAGCAGAGACAGAAAGCCAATGCTTATGTGCTCAAACTTCCAGGGACTGGGGGAAAAAAAAAAATTAAACAAAAGGTTCAAACCAGACAATAAGTAGCATATTTACATGTACTGCTTTTCAACAGAAATGATTATTTGTGTTCAGACTCTGTAAATGTTTGGACTAATGTAAGTAATGTTACACATCGCTGTTACAGTCAATGAACTCAACTGTCATTTAGGGAAACTTCCAGTGTTCCCAGAAGAATAAAATATTTTTTAAAATAATAGGTCCAACTAATTAACAACAAACTTAACTCTGAGATGTGATGACACTTTATATGAACAAATCAAGCTCCTAAAGAAAATGAAGTCTAAGACTCTTTCGCATCTCTACCACAATCCATTTTATGCAAGACTGCTACTGACATACTGCTTTTGGACAAATACCTCAACAGTGACAATTATGACACCATTCTGGTCATGCTAATGGCACTTCTTAATACAATTGATAATTTTTTACTTATTCATTCATGCAGCCACCTCCAATCCACCCCCAAAAAAATTTCTCATGCACAGAAAGGGAGACTTACAGATTTCTTTGTTCCACACAGTCTAGCAGCATGTTGACCAAATTTTCGTAGTTTCTGAAGGAAAGAGAAGAAATCAAACCAATAATACCGAGAGAAACATTTAAAAACAGAATACAAGTTCCTCAATAAAAGATGGGTGAAGGCAATACAGTAAGCAGAGCACCAAGGACAGGGAAGAGGATGCAGAAGAAAGGAAATAAGAGTGTAGAGGGGAGAGGTTGCCAAGTCATGGAAGAAGACAAACCACAACGATCCTTGGGCATTTTGGAATTGTCAAGCTTAATCCAAAATTGCTCAAAGAAATGTTATTAATGTGCAGTAAATATTAGGTAGCATAAGCTGGTGTTAAGGGAAGTTTAACTTACCGCAGAGCCTCTGTGTTTTTTTCTTTCTGTCGCTGAATTCCTAACTGAATTTCCTCTGAACAAAGACCTGTGAAGTTTGAACTGCGGTGTTCTGAGTTTTGCAGCATAACAGCTATCTCAATGCATTTCTCTGGAACCTATTGACAGCAAAGGCGAAGATTTGGGATTGAGCAGCAATTTACAACTTCGTAAAACTGTGCTGAAATAAGCAGAGTGCAAAATTTCCTATCCACATGACAAGTTTGAGAAATAGGGAAGACAACTTTTATGCTCATGCAGCAGAATTATTTCTCCAAGTACAGGTTTTATTTTATTTTACAATAATGACAGACTTTAGGATTTTGTCAGGCATAATATTTTAAAGAAGTATTTTTATTAATTGCCACTAATTAGCTCAAGTAAGTACCACACCATTTACCCCATTGCTTAGGCAAGAGGTAATCTACATTCCTCTCTGTTAACAGAAATCAGAATGCTTTCAACATCAGAACACCAGCTTCAGTAATACACAAGTCTCAAGCATTTATGTAAGCAAATAACTCTCAGAAGCAAAGACGTTAACACCAACCAATCTGTCACTTACTGCAAAATCCAATCCAATTGTTTCATACTGCCTATGGATTTTTTCTGCTAGGTCATCAAAGAGTCTAACTATGGATGGTTTTTCCAAAGACATAGCTTTGCTAAGCCCAGAAGAAACAATTGCTGGCCACGTCTGTACAATGCAATCCCAATCATGAAGATTTGCCAAACATACTCCACTGTGATTTCCAAGAAGACAATATAAGGCACCCTGTAAAATAAAAGATGTAATTTTAGAAAGCTGAAGAATTCCTCCTATGTAAGTGGTATCAATCCACATCAGCATGCACCCACACAGAATAATCCTCACATTACCACATCATTAAAATGTACCATAAACATTCAGTTACATGGACTCATTGTCAAAGTGATGATTTAAAAAACTCTCCTATAGAAACATTTTCAAAAGACAGACATGCAAGGAAGTCAACAAGACATTACTTTGAATTGCTTTTGTGTGACATCTTGCCGGTCAGGACGCAAGAACTCCAAAACCAAGGGAATAACATCTCTGCAACAGAAATTGTATGTTCCAAGAGCTGTGAAAAATGCTTGCTGAGCTTTACTTCGGACCTGTGGGAAGAGACATCACTAGAAAGTCTTCTGAACCAAAAATACACTATACAAAAATAACATTTTTAACCTTAACCATTTCAGTTACTTATGCATGGAGTTAACATGATGTACTTGTGCACATAAAATTATATGTACAATAGCTAGAGAAGTCCCTCAAAAAAGTTATAATTTGTAACCTCATCTGGCAGCTTCTCCACCCAGTTCTTTAGCTGACAAAGAAGGGGCTTAGAGCAAAAGCTATGCCAGAATTGGCACCTAATGCAAACAAAACAGTAATTAGTGTTGCCATGGTGTCCTGGTTTGGGTGAAAACAGGACTAATTCTGTTCAGTGATTTTACTTTTCAGTTCAGTATTTCTAATTAACAG
>JANHFX010016113.1:0-23186 GCA_027560015.1 Chloroceryle amazona
ACAGTTCTTCTTGTTTTGGTAGTTCTTTGTTTTGGGGAGAGGACTGGGACGGTGAGGTCATGTGGACACTGACATTAGTGAGGAAGGAGAAGGGAAGGCATGCCAGAACAGTCATTTCCCTTTAGCCCATGGTGAGATTGCAGGCTGAGCACTTGCAGCACAGCAGGAGATCAATGGTGGAGAAGAATCCATTACTTGCAGCCCATGGGGGACCCCACATGGAGCAGAGGACTGATCCCCAAGTAAGTTGTGTCTCTGTGGGAAGCCCACAGTATCTTCCTTACTCTGAGTATTCTTTTTTTTTTTTTTTTTTCACTTTTGCTTCATCAGCAATTTAATAGTTTATTCTTTCCCTAGATGTTGTGCTCACCCTGATCTTACAGCTGCCAGGAGAATAACTGAGTTAAGCTACAATTCAAACTCAGTAATTTTATGGCACACCTTCCTATTGATGATTAATTTCATTTTGGTTTCTGACAGGACTGGTTCATTTTCATTGTATATGTCAGCTATTGTCAAATATTATTAAAATAGTATTAAAATGTTTATCTAAGTTTGGGATACCTATAATGAAGGCTTCTAGCTTTGCTTAGAGAAGGAATAGCTTAAACAGAGTTCTGAAACTGAGAATGTGGCAGCCCCTTTACCATCCACCACAAGAAGTTACAAGGGGAAAATAAGCTCAACTATAAATAAGTGATTAGAGACCCTACTGAAAACCATAATGTAGGACTGTTAAAATATTCTGTGAAAATTAAACAAACCAAACCAAAAGAAACGGAAACAACTATATCCTTTTTTCTATATACATATTTGTGCATGTATAGATACATATGTATCTGTATCTATATAGATTGATACAGTTTTGTACTTAAGACTCAGAAGAAAGAGATCTCCAATACTGAATTGATATTTAAGTACTGTAATGATGAATGATGTTACAAAACAGACACAAAGGAAATAGTCTAGCTGTTACAAGACAGCTTCTCCCTCCAAGAGAAAGGCTGAGTATTGCATCTTATCACATGGCAAGACCTAGATTTAGTATCATACGAGGTTTGGGGAACATGAGTCTTCTGTATCTATGTATATAGGTACATATATATCTATCTATATGCTTTAGAAATGGAGATTTAAGCTTAAAGCAGGTAAAATTCAGAGATAGATTCACATCAAGAACATGTGGAAGTGGCTTTTAGGCCATAATAGAAAGTTGTAACCTAAACAATCCTGTCAGGATTTACATTGTTCTGAAGGACCTATGAGGGTAAAAGAAAGTCAGTACAAGTTAGTGATTTATGCTGCCCATTATAAAGCAATATTATAATACTTCAACTTCTTTGGGTTTGAAGAAAAAAGTTGTTTTCAGATCTTCTGTCTTATACAGCAATAGTAACAGATTCCTTTCTTGTTGTTGGGGAATTAAGCTATTTTATGGTTTTGGACTTTAATATCTTATGGCAAACCTTGTAATTTTTCATATAACAGCAATATATGTAAAAGGACAGTGTAAGATCCTCTCACAATTAATATTTTATATTACTGTTTTCTGTAAGTGTCTTAGAACAAAAGAGATATTAACAGAAGTTCCATTGCTACTTACTAAGTGTGGGACATCTCACTGTTCTTTTACAGAGTGATGCAAGTAACTGATGATTTTTTTTTTAATTTGTTTGTTTGTTTGTTTCGCCAAATTTATAGTAAAATATAGGATTACTTTTTGAAGCATCAAAGTTAACCTATTTAGTGTGCTATTCAACTAATTATATCATTATTGTTTTATTAGGGCCACCTAGTGTATTTGGCTGTCCTGCATGTAAATCAACAATGTTTGCTTTCAGAGCAACAAAATAATGACAGTGATGATCATGATGATAACAGTAACTATACTCTAACTGTAATAGGAAGCATTTGGGGCATTTTTCCCCAGAACTTGCTTAAAGAAAGTAAAAAAGAATGTATTTTACATCGTATCTGGAAGAGTGGAATGATATAAATGCAAAAAAACAATAACTTGAATAGACTTTTATTAAAACACAACATGTAGAACAGTTTTATATCAATCAAATGGTAAATAATTTCTGAATGTGGCCATTGTTTAATACTTATGACTATGGCAAATTTTTGAAGGCATACATTATCACTCCAGTGTTACTTATATGAATTTCTCATATGAATTTTGTGCAAAAATAATGTGTAGTATTATATGTATTGTGTTGTTCAGAGTTTATTAATGAAGCATTGTTAGAAATTCTTTTGATGCTTTCTTCCATGGCTTGAAATTCAAATTGTATTATCATCTACCCCTTGACAGAATTCTGTGCCTCCAACAGTGACAGAAGAGCTTGTCAAACATCGTTATCACATGATATACCACTGTATTTAGCAGGTCACTGTAGTACAAGTGACATCCTACAGGTAATTAATAGATTCATAAAAATAAGATTCTGAGATTTATATGAATACAGCAGCTTTAGCAGAGAAATGAAAGTATTTCAAAAATGCATAAAATTAAAACTATTTCCAGAAATCAAGATATTTTCCATTTTTTCTGTAGCTAGTGGGTGGTGATCAACTGATACTGTAAACACATGGTATAACTACAGTTCAGCAGAGCCTGCATTTTGAACAATATTCCAAGTAAATTATTTTTTGAAAATAATTGTCAGAAAGGAGATTTTATTGAAGAAAAATAGTAACCCCGAAAATGGATATTAAGACATTTAAAATGACTTATACAAGTAACTTTGACATTGCTTTACCTGCTTACTAGACTGTCAGTTTGTGCATTCAGGCTTGAGTAGTGGCCTGTACCCCATATTTTAGTCAAAGACATGTGACAGCAATAAGGAAAAAAAAAGATTTGTGGCATCTGGAGACATGTGCCAATAAGACACTAGAACATGAGATGCAGACAATCTTTCCTTTTTCTGGACAACTTTTTATGCTAATATTAAATAAAATTCGTGAATATTTGATGTATTATCTGATTATGACAACTAAATGGAGAAATGAAACAAGATTAAAACAACTGAAGATGAGACATTTGTGCTTGAATCTCTCCAGCAAAATCTCCTATGTAATCTGGCAATTTTTACAGCTCTCAAGTGACATTCAAGATGTGACAGGTAGCTCTTTCTAACAAGAGATGCTGGAAACTGGCTTAAGGTTTCTTAATGACAGCATAAATGGAACATGACTGAGCATCTTTATCTGCAAGAATGAAAAATAAATAAATAAAACATCTTGTAACAACAACTGACTCATAAATGCTAAAAGCTTTTTCACTTCTCTAATAAAACAAGACAAAAGCATCTAGCCTGAATGATACAATTTCTTGCTCATCATGTGCATTGTGAGCGTGTCTACAAGAGCAGAAGATTTCAAGAAAAAAAGGGAAATTACTTGAAAGAAGCCATTTTTATAACCTATATTGTGCTTTTTAAAATGTGCATTGGGTTATCTGGGTTTTTTTGAATAGTAGCCTTTAAGGAGACAGAAAATAATCCAAGACAGACTCTACATTTGCAACTAAATTAACATGAAAAGGCCAATGTTTCACTGAAATATTAATGGAAACAGAAATACAAGAGCCATAAGGCACCAGTAAGTTCTGGATTGTGTTTTTGTTGTTAATGTATTGAGACACCATCTATTCCATTGGCTAATGCAAATCCTTAGCTCAACAATTTGTGGGAACTGTGGACTGCCTCCTGCGTTCAGATATCTGATTCTACAGTGGTGCTCAGTTACACAGGAGCTTGTGGTGCTGTTGCTGTGGCTGAGCCTAGGAACAGCAATGAACACTACAGAGCAGGGGGGTGTAACCAGACTGTTTCCCTCATTCTCTCCTGCTTGCCTGCTCTTTTGTGGGTAGGAGCAGACATGGAGAATAAGATTTCCTATTAGTTCACTACATCCAGAGAAGTCAGACAGACTAGCTTCTCCTATTACCTCCCTGCTGTATCTGTCAAAGGACTGACAGAATTGCTGCTGACCTGATTAAATTGGGGGTCAGGGGTGAGGAGAGGGAAAGGTTTAGGACTCATACACTCCTGTGTGTTTGAATCATGCTAGACTTTATCAAATGGCTGTATTTATTTTGTGGGAAGTTTACCTCAGCTGCTGTCTAGAAGTGCTATGTGAAGCATGCCTCTGAAAAAGCTGAGTGGCTCTCAGTATGAATGACTTGGGTGATGCACATGTGAGACAAAGACTACAGTGGGTAGATGAACCTGGATTAATCAAAACAGCGTACCTATGGTCTAAGGTACATTAACCATGGAGAAAACAGGAGCATATGAGGGTATAAAGACTAGGGAACTTGCAGATAAGGCCTTCTGAATACATTGTCACAAGCATGCACATGAATGCAGGCTATTAATAATGGTTGGAGACTGAGATCTTCACATGTACCTGGCACTTGATTTTGAGCATATGAGTATTCTTCTGGCTGTGTGCCACTCTTCCTTATGAAAATATCTGAGAAATTAATGTAATGGTCATTTGAACTTTGGGGCTAAATACATATGGGTAAATTGAGTCTCTCAAACATTTAGGATCAGAATCATGTTCTGGTGTAATCAAAAAAAGCTGATAGATGAATATTCACACTCTGGCATGCTAGTACTCTGGAACTGGCAGTCAGTATATTTTGGTGTTACAGTTCTGAGCTACTTGTTTGGCTAAAATGAAGCAATCTTGTTTGGTGTGGGAGTGACCCTTACTAAGGCAAAAATATAAACTAAGAGCAATGATACCCAGTGGTAACTGTGACATTCACAAATATTTTGAGATAAAAAGGACAAATTTAAGTGACCAAAAGGGAAATTTCCATGTGTACCTGATTTACAGAAGCATATAGTAAAGGATCCAGAATAAAGCATATCCAGATGCCTTTTCATTTGTTAAAACAGGGGACAGTCAGAGTTTCTGAAAAGAAAGAAAGGAAACGTGCTGTCCCACAAACTGTTAATCCTTTACACAATTAAACAATCTACTAAAAACATGTAAAAAAATGGCTATGACATAAAAATACTGTCCTATAATTTCAGAAAAAACTCTAACTGCAGAATTCAAAAAGATTCTGTGGTAAGAGAACAATGAGGTGTGTAAAATGTGTGGCTTGATACATAGGCGTGAAGTCCTACATGCACAGGAAATAACTGTGATTTAATAACTGAAACAAGGAAAGCAAAACAAAGAAACAATAAGAAAAAAAAACCTGTCTGAAAATTAACTAGCAGCAAAGAAAATCTCAGTGCAGTTTTAATCTTCTATAGTTGTTTCTTCATTACAAAAATAGTTTATGAGAATTTTATACACAAAAGCCTTACCTGAGAAATATATCTGAATAAATAGTTTTGTGGGCAGCTCTAGCTTAATGTCAGTAGAATCCAATTAAATTCAGTTCAGTGAAAAAATTTCAAAAATATGTAGGAAATCTGCTTTTATGTAATTTTAGAATGTGTAATGGACAGGATGGAAAAATGTTGCAACAGTGGAAAACATTTTTCCAATCTTAAAAAAAATGCAACCATATTTTAGTTTCACAGAGAAACAAATTTATATAGTCCTTTAACAAATGTCTTGTAAAAGTTAAAATAATCACAACAGTATAAGGATTTTTTTTTTTCAATTCTATTTAATTTGATTCCCAGACCCAAGAAGAGAAACAATTGAAACACTTAGGGTTTTTCTTTAAAGTAGTAAAGTAGGAAATGATCAGGTACTTTCAGGTACAATTATGTTTAAAAATACTTATGTTTAAATTATGTTTAAACTAACTGCCCTGTTTTTAAAGGGCTGACAAATGTCTTTTAAAGCTTTTTTTCTCAACTTGGTTAAATATCTTGGATGTAAGGACATAACGAACAAGTAATTGCATCTTTTTCACTTTGTTTCTGTAAAAGAAATAATAAGCCCTTATAATAAGAGTACATAAAAGACAAATTTAGGTCAAACAAAGTGTTGCTAAGAGTAATTTTCAGAGCTAAGTTATGACAAGAATCTTTAAGGGACTAGAGTAAGAGACTTCACATGCTACTTATGCCTTCCAGGATTGCTGTATGTTTACTTGGGTGGAAGAAACACCAACCCAAATATAACTTTTAAATGCAGTATGAAATACTATTTGTTGCTTAGTATTGGCTGCAAGCTTGAAAAAGATCATCTTGCCATTATTCTAAAAGTATAAGAAATGCTACTGAAAGATAAGCTATTAATATATCTGCCTTGGTTTAAGCAGCTTTTTCCAAAATGGTCGGTACCAATTAAATAAAGTAAAGTCTGAAGAAATTTGGTTTACTCAACATGCACACACTGAAGATGAAGGAATAAGATGGGCCTAAAATATTTTGGAAGCTCATTATATGAAGTACAGTAGACTTTTAAATAAAACAGTCTACCAAATACATAGAAATTATATGAAGGTCATATAAAACTAACACAAATGTTAGAAAAATTACTTAATAAAGTTTAGAATGTCTGCCAGTGAAATTTTAGGTATTTTTTGTGCAGGGGAAATTTTTGGATTATGAATTATGGAAAAATTCTGTAAATAAAATTTGTAAATTTTTGAATGAAGCAAACTGTATTTTAGGGAGAACAACAATTAAAGGAATCCCCACATATTCTTTGGGAACATGTGTATTTCAGAATGACTATATTTATGTTGACAAAAAGATTTTCCTATACTTATGAAACAGCAAAGGTTTTGTTGTTTTCATATCAATGTGGAGAGAAAGAAGTGGCAAAGCAAATCTTTAGGGTGCAAGTCTGACAGCAAAACAACTAACAGATGCTCCTAACTTGAAAACTGCACCTATTAGATATAGAGTTGGACTTACACGATTGATTCATACACTGTAGATTCCGCATGAAGATTTTTAAAAAAGTATTGTAATACTACTGTTACAATCAGCTCATAAAAAGAAGAGGAAGATCTGTGGTTTGATAAGGGCATTACTACAATATGTTGGAGGAAAATTCTATTGACAGAATTATCTAAAAGTATACCCTATATATGCATGTGTGCTATGTACTATGTAGACAAAGAATTATGTGAGAAAATTAGTCATCTACCTATAAACCATAAAATGGAACTTTTTACTGAAATGCTGTCTGCCTCAGGCATCTCTGACTTGGGACTAAATCTGCCTGACTCTGGTGGTAATTCTGGGCATCAAAGGATCTTGAAATAGCTAATGAGGAAATTGGTAGAGGCTAACGCTGTGCAGTGGAAAAACTTTGAAATATCTTTTCAGGTTTGAAAACCAGAAAGCCTATCTCAGCTTTCACCTCATATGATATAATGGATGCTGTGTTTTGAGGTCCTGTTATGGAAGGGAAAGAGTTACATTGTCTAAGTGGTTAGCTGCTTGTAACTGGTTAAAATAATAACATCTCTTAGATTGGAAGAATTAAGGGAAGCTAAATCCTGTTAATCAAGATTTCTGTCAGCCACAGAAAAGGTCCTGTACTATGTGATGCACATATTGGGAAAGGTGCATATTGGATATTCAGATACACATGGTTTAGTGAAATGTATTGGGTATTTGACTTCAACAGTAATAGAGACTGTATCCTTTTTATGTGAATTAGATTAGTAACCACTTTGACAACATGAAGTGGAAGCATGATAAAGGGGTGATAATCAGTTGAATAATACTCATTATGTTGTAAGAAACAGTAAGATGTTTGGAAACAACTGGAAACTGTTTACTGGTCTACAGCTGTACAAGCTGTTGGATGTATCAGTGCTGCCTTTTACTCTGCAGCACTAAGCAGAATACAGAGTAATTTTGGTATTATGGTTATTATTATATTCTGGTAATTAGAAGTGTCATGTCTAAAACAGATTTAGAGGCAGCCACATATGTGCAGATTTATTTTGGGGATGTTAGTATTGGGACTAGGTCCCTGAAGTCCCACGAGTAGTTTGTAAAAGAGAAAGATCAAGACAGATACTAGAAGATGTGCTGGCTATACTGTCTTTCTGTTTTGTTTTATTTTTTTTGCATAGATCCAAAATAAACTGTGGTTTTAGTTTACAACAGTTTTAGTCCTAACTAGTTCTAGGATAACGAGGGGCCATTCTAGATGATGGATACTTTGGTCTGTTGGTAGTAATCACATGACTGAAATGTAATGCTCTGTTTTCAAAGCCCTTACTACAATCAAAGGAGTTGGAACAACTTTCCTCTTCTTTTTTTCAAAGACACTGATGTTAGGAGCTAGTGTGATTTTTGCAAGCCTACTTTGCCAAGTTAGAAATGAGCTTGGTGGTATTTGCTAGACTTTTCTTCCAGTGACTCAGAGTTCTTGGCATACAAATAGTTTGCCCTAATAGTAATACATTTAATAATAGATTATTTTTTATTATTTGGATATTTCTTATTTTACACAGCAAATAAGAGAATTGTGGTGTCTGAGAATAGTTAGGGGAATTCATTCCCATCCATTGTAGCCAGGAAGATGCTCTCTAGTATCTTCTGAGAAACTGAATTATAATTCTACATTACTCCTATCAGTGAAAAAAAATCACAAAACAACATGTTCTTTAGCTTTGCAGCTTAAGAACTTTTCCTTGACATACATTAAAAACTTTCAGATCTTCTTGTTTTTCATGGAAGAAGGATGGAGTTACAAATGAGAAATTATATGGGTATGATTTAAACTTAGTGTATGTATTTTCTTCTGATTCTGCTACATATTTTAGTGTATGAATCAGGACGGCGATTAAACTCCTTAAATCTCAATTTATCCAAGAGAGAAATAGAGTTTCCATTTCTTCACCTACTAGAAGTACTCCTAGTTATCAATATCACTAAATACATACATATGTATATCAGGTATTAATTAATTTTATTTAGAATCTCTGAAATTTAGAGTCAAAAGCAGAGTCATACATGGTGGATGAGCCATTTGGCTGAGATTTTGGGAAGGACTGTTTTATACAGGGCAAAAGTAAAATCACAATCTGAAGTAATAAAATTAGTACAAACGTCCCTGATTTCACATAGAGTTGAAACATTTTTCAGCAGAACTACAGTGTGAAAATTATTCTGGCAAGTGAAAATAATTTAGAAGATATACACAAGTTAAAAGATCAGGATGCTGAGAGAACTGTTACAAAAAATCTGATTCAGACCATCTCAGTTTGATCCTAGGGACTTCATTAATAATCACTATCCTTATAGAAACATACAAATAGTTTCCCTGGGAAATAAATATTGCTGTTATTTTATTGGATTTACAAAACTCTTTCCTGCTTATGGCACTGAATTCCACTCTCTTTTTGAAGTAAAGCTCTTCCTAGATTCTACAGCAAGCATATTTGCATTTAAAGTTAAAATTGCTGACATAAAAATATGCTTTCCAATGATTTAGCTTTTCCGCAGTAATCAAAGACACAAATTTCTTGTTGGTTTCAGAGAGAGAATGCAAAATTAAGTGTATAATTAATAATTAAAAATAATAATAATAATAAATGGTCCAGCACTTTCCTTGGATTTGGTTTGCTACATTCAGCTCTTTATGTAGTTTAATTTTGGTAGCATCTGTATGGTCTTGGGCACTCTGAAAGCACAAAAGATACATCCTCAGGAGCAACCCCAATGATATCAAACAGAAAAAATAAATACAAAAGCTAATAAAGAAAGTGTATGCTTCCAAGTTAAATGGTCATCATCCACCTTATGATAATACAGAATCAAAACATAAATGGAGCATTTTCAGAAATTGACAGATATCATAATAAGATATGAGTATTTATTTTGGAACACCTCTGCAGAAATGTATTTTCAAACTGCAGAGAACATAACAGCCATGTACACCAGCTCACGAAGGAAGCTGACATATGTGACCCCATCAAAGGAAGTATGAAGATGCCTTCTGAAGAAAAAGAGAGAGAGTTTGTCAAGGCTGTGATCATTCACCATCCCTTGACTCCTTCAGGAAAGTAAGATAAAAGTATACAGCAGAAAGAGACATAGGTTCCATTGTAAAGAACAGCAACAAAGTTAAACTGTGAGCAATGACTAAAAAAAGTCAATGCAGGGGGATTATCATAACCTTAAGTCTCAGAAAACCAATCTTTTTCATGCCCTTTTGACCGTCTGACGTATAATATGTTTGACCGTATAAGATAGTTTTGGGAACAGAGGTGTTTGAATTGGGGTGAGAGAAAAATGAGTGTATGCTGTGTCTTCTGTGCTCTGCATTTGTTTTTTTTCTGAAACATCTAATACTGTAGAATTTTTCATACCATGTACATAATCATCATAACATCTTAGATGGAGCCTTATAATGATTGTATTTTGATGAAGCAAATATGTCTCCCTGGATGGCTCCTAATACTGCGGACTTTAAAAGAGTGTTTTCCAACATGTAGCCACAAACACAGAGGTTTTTTCCCGTTTAGCCAGCAGACTAGATTGTATGCCAAAACCCAAGATGTTTATCCCATTTGAAACAGCAAAGTGCCATGGGTTCAGATAGTATTAATAATCAGAAGCAACTCCTGGCCCAAGCAGCTGGGAGGGACCACAGGCAGGATAAACAACCGAACTAGCCAATGGGATATTCCATACCATACCGACATCATGCCTGCCACATAAGGGGAGGGCTGGCCCAGGGCAGGGATGCCTGTTTTCAACTTGTTACAATGTGTCGCTTCAGTGTGTTGCCAGAAACAGGGTAGGTGATGTTCTGGATACAGGTAGAGCCTTGCTGTTTCTATCACTCACTTTGTATATTATTCCATTAGTCTTATCATTATTAGTGTTGCTTTCTTCTCTCTTTGTGTTGTTCTATTAAACTGTCCTTATTTCAACCCACAGGGTCTCACCTTTTTTCTTCCTTCCAATTCTTCTTTGCATCCCACAGGGTGCATGGTGTTTAGCTGCTGGCAGAGGTTAAGCCACAACACAAAACCATAAGACTCACCACACTCTAGTGAAATAAATATATACATGGCAAGGTAAATGAGAGTAGTTGTCTTTCATTGTAGAATACAAGATCACACATCCCAAAATTGCACTAAATTGTTACCGATTTTGCTATCTAAGATTTGATATATGCTTCTAGTCTCAGGATCTGGAGAATATAACAATAAAAGGGAAAATTCACATCAGGTTTGAATGAAATACACTAATGACACCATACAAGTATAATTATATGCTTTTTTTGATATCTTTTAGTTTTCAAAAGTTTCCTGTTACAGAAAGGAAATAATATAAACTATCAGGACCTTTTTGGGGGGAGCTGTGACAAGCTTTAAAATGGCAACGTGGACTTAATGAAGAATAATAACACCCAGTTTTGCTCAAATCTGTTTTAGATATTATTAGGGAGGAATGAGGATGATATTTTGTAGAATAAGACAATGAGAATATCAGGTCTCTGTGTGTGGTGGTTTTTTGTTTGTTTGGGTTTGTTTTGTTTTGTTTTAATTTGTTTTGTTTGTTCTCCATCTCCCCCAGGCTTAGACTCTTATCAATAATCACTAATTCCATGTTAGGCCAGTAAAGGATTTGTTGTCAGTCCTCTGGGTACCAGGCAGAATGCTGGCTGCTATGTTTCATTTTTGAAATGTATTACTTTTCTGCTAAAAGAGATGGCTTTTCAATTGACACTAACATCAACAGAAAATAAGGTAAGGAAACACTAGGGGAATGGAGAAACCTGCCAGGAGCTGACAGATCTCACAGGAGCTGCATCAAGGCATGGGTTTTGGCAGAGCAACCATGACCACCCCTGCACCTATAAAAAGCAGCCTGAGGAATGAGAGAAAGCAGGGGCATGAAAGCAGAGTGTGGTGTGGTAGTTTAGGCTGCAGTTGATGTAGGAAAGGCATTGTCATACTACCAGCTCAAGAGGTAAGTTCTGTTGGTGGTCTCAGAAGGATCTTAGCCATGGTCTCCATCCATCAGAAAGATTTGTACTCTGTGCTCACCAGAGCAGAGGTGGCAACTCAAACAGTGACAGCAAAAAACATGCAGCTGTAGACTACAGGGAGGAGGCGAAAGGCTTTGACTAGTAACTGATGGCAGTAGTGAGGACAGCTGTATGAGGTGTGACTAGGTGGACAATCTGCTCATCCTAGTGGCAGAGCTGTGAAAGAAAGCTTGGTACTGTCCTTGGACAATTACCTGTTACTTATCTTCCATGTGGGTGGAGATGAAGCTGCAACCCATAGACTTGATCAAAAGAGACTTCAGGGCCTTGGGGTGGTTGGTGAGAGAATCTGGAGCAAAGGTAATTTTTTAACTTTCTCCTCCTAGTTGCAGGCAGCAACATTGAAAGAAATAGGTGTCTATTACATGGCTCTGTGACTGGTGTCACTACCCCAGTTTGGCATTTTTTGATAATGAGGTGGCCTACAAGGTACCAGGTTTGCTGGTGTCACATGGGTTTCACCTTCCTCAAAGGGGGACGAGGGTCTTTGGCTCATGAGCATGTAGGGCTCACTGATATCTTTAAACTAGATTTGAAGTGATAAGGATAATATCAGGCTTGCCTGTGACAAGCATTGGTAGAGGGATGGTGTGCCAATGAAAGCCTTCAGCATGTTGCTCTGAGATATGCTGGGTACACTGGAGTGCACTGGATATTTTATGGAGATGAGCCAGGGGCTCCTGAGGTCATAGGACCTAATAGGGAAACACCATTGAAATACCTCAAAGGAATTCAGGGGAGTTGCTCCAAGAATGTGGCCAACAGTCTATCTGAACTGCCTCTATACCAACACACACAGCATGGGCCAAAAGCAGGAGGAGCTGGAAGACACCATGCTGCTAGAAAGCTATGGCCATTACTGAAACTTGTAGCATGGTGAGCAGCAGGCAATCCAGGAGGTTCCTGGAGTGCCTTGAGGATAGCTTCTAAGCAGGTGATAGACAGCCCTGCTGAAGGGGATGCCATACTGGACCTGATGATCACCAATACAAATGAGCCACTCTCCATGATATTTGCAAAGTCCTGGCAGTCAGGTAAAGTCCCTGGTAAGAGGAAAAAGGGAAACGTTGCACTCATTTTTAAAAAGGGCAGAAAGGAGGACCCTGGGAAGTAATGAACAGTCAGCCTGAAGAGATTTTTGTCAGGAATCCTCTGCAATTTTGGGTTTTATCTGTGGGCAGTGATTAGACTTCAAACATTAATAATAATATAAAATGATAAAGGCTTGCTCCCACTCATTACTACAGATTAATAATTTTTACAAGATGGAGATACTTCTAGATACAACATAAAAGTATCCTGAGGGCTCATAACTCCGTGAAAATTAAATTAAGGTGGTAGGGGAGGAAATGCAACACAAAACCAAAACAAAACACCCCAAACAAACAAACAAAATTGTCACTGTTGTTGCCATTTCAAGTAGAGAAATAGGCCTGCTGCCATCTTTACTATGTTAAAAGAATGTGGCTCAGTTTTCTGATGTTTCTAAATCCTTTCCTGAGATGCCAGGACCTCTCTAGGTATAGTATGAAGATCTAGATACTTAAACTGGAATTGTGCTGAGGCTGTATGCTTTTATTGATAAAGCTTTATGTGGTTCCAGATATAAGTTGGACTATACTGAAAACCTGGGCATAGTACTACATACTGAGATGTTCAGAAAACCTTAGTTGTTTAAATGCTTTAGATTAACAATTTCAATGTAGTCAGACAGTACAAAGTGGCCTAAAATTATTAATATGAAAATATTTTTTTAATTTCAAGCTTGTTTGTTTGTTTATTTTCTACAACTTATTCTTAAGAAGAAGCAGAGTAGTTAGGTTAACTTCACAATGCTTTTATGAAGAGGAAATACCAATCTGAGGTTGCTGTGGGATAAACTACATCATGTGCACATATCTGTATATATAGAAAGTGCTAGGTAAATATGAAAAAATATTCTTCAAACAATTTTTACCATGATCTTGCCTAGAAGTTCCTTTGATTACTGTCTTTTAAATGACAAAAGACTTAAAATGTTTGCATTTTGAAGGGTTCTTTTCTCTTGTGTTTTTATTTATTCTCAGTGCAAGCACACTACAAAGCTACAGTGGTGAGTGATGACCCCTGTTCTGAAAGAAAATCTCATTTAGCTGCCATATGAATGGCATTTATTTTTTCACTCCATATTTTCCATGGCTTACTCGGAGTGGTCTTCTATTTCCCCCCTGCAGCTTCAGTAATCATATTAGTTCAATGGTTCTCACTTTTCTGTAAAGCTGTTTAATCAGCAGGATAAAAATAATTTATCCTGGACCTTTCCTTGAACCCTGCACATTTGTTGAGCTCACTTTTAGCCAGCAAATGATTATTTCAGAAAGTGCTAGCATTGAGGGTCCAGCTATCCCAAAAAAACACAAGAGAAACCTGAAAAATTAGAAGTTAATAGGCTGCACTGGAGTCCAAATCATCCGCATCTGCCAGGACTAAATGCAGAGAACTAATTACAGTATAGTCATATAACATTCTTAAAATAAAACTTACATTTTCCCTGTAGTGTGTGCAATGTTTCTGTTTCTAAACCATGTCTTACCTTGATGAAGTGGCATTTTACTGATATAATTGTCATAAAGGGATATTTTAATTAACAAAACAAACAAACAAAAAGTGAAGTGGCCTAATTTTGCAAGAATTTCTACTTGTCGTAGTCCAGAATGATTCAGGGAATCAAAATGCTATTCAAAGTAAAGTAGTTGCATGTTTCTTTTTCTTAAAAATCTAAATAATAATAATAAATATTTTTTTTCCTAGACAGACCATAAATATTTGGAGTTTCTTCTGTTCTGAGTTGCTAAATAAAACCATGTGTGAGGCTGAATATCTGTGATAGATAATAAAAAATGGAGACAAAAATGCACCATAAATGCATTACTTGACTCCCTTTTTTATCATAATTTACAAAATAATGGAAATTTCTTAATTAATGGAGAAAACCAATGATGATTTAGTGAAGAACAATGAGAAGTAGTTCTACAAAGGAGATTAATCTCTATAACTGTGAAAAACTGGAGGAACATTAACCATCTCATACGATGAAGAATTCTGGCAGTTGTGATTCTGGTTGTAGATATAAAATAAAACTCCAGATGCTAGATTTAGCTATACCTGGACTATTGCTTATGTGTCCACAGAGCTCAAAATAATGTTTTCTGAGTGAGAAAAGGGGGAGATATACATTCTGATTTCCTGTGGTTTTGATTTTCCTCTATCCTTTGTCAGATGTAGAATCATATTGATTAGAAAAGACCTTTAAGACCATTGAGTCCAACACTGACAAGCCCAGCACTGATCCATGTCTCTAAGCACCTCATCTACATGTCTTTTAAATAACTCCCAGGACGGTGACTCCACAACTTTCCTGTGTAGCCCGTTCCATTGCTTAGCACCCCTTTCAGTGAAGAAATTTTTTGCAATGTCAAATCTAAACCTCCCCTGGTGCAACTTGAGGCCATTTCAACTTGTTCTATTGCGTGTTACTGGTAAGAAGAGACTGACACTCAGCTCACTGTGACCTCCTTTCAGGTAGTTCTAGAGAGCAATAAGGTCTCCCTTCAGACTTCTCCACGCTAAGCAACCCCAGTTTCCTCAGGTGCTCCTCATAAGAGTTGTTCTCCACACCCTTCAGCAGCTTCACAGTGTGGCCTCACCAGCGCTAAGTACAGGGCCATAATCACTTTCCTAGTCCTGCTGACCACATTATATGTATCATCCTGTAGTGTTGCCTGGAGTCGTTGTGACCCAAATGCAGGACCTGGCACTTGGCCTTGTTGAACCTCAATATGATTGGCTTCAGCCCATTGATCGAGCCTGTCCAGATCCATCTGAAGAGCTTTCCTGCCCTCAAGCATATCTAAGCTTCTGCTCAGCTTCATATTGTCAATAAACTTAATGAGAATGCCCTCAATCCACTCAACTATGTCATTGATAAAGATAATAAACAGAACCAGTCCCAGTGCTGGGTCCTGGGGAATGCTGCTTGTGACTGGCTGACAGCTAGATTCAACTCCATTCATGATCACTCTCTGGGCCTGGCTTTCCAGACAGTTTTTTACCCACTGAAGAGTACTCCTGTCAACTTAACTGATATGCCCATCATTGATATATGATCAATATGACAATATTTAAATAGGCAGACATCCTTTTTAAAGTTTCTACTGTGTTCTAAACAGCATTTTTAGTAGCAATTTTTTTGCTATTCCTTTCCCACCTCTGTCAATACCTATTGGTTATTTAGAACTTTTGCTGCTCTCTATTCCAATTCCAATGTTAAATTTCACCACTTAATATGAATAATTAATTTTGGAATGGTAGCTGGCTAAGTGATTTTTCTTTGTTTGTTAACAATTATTATTTTAAAAGGAAATATATATTCCTAAATACTTCAGAAGATATGCCAGTAAAAATATAGATCCAAATTATTCTAATGTTCCATGGAAACATCAGTTCCTCCAGTTCAGTACTGACTGAAAATACCTACTTGAAGCTCCGTAAGAGAATCTTAATAGTTCTCTTGGCAGATTATACTTAGTGAAACATGGGAGGCTGAGCATTTTTGCATTGATTTTTATACACATATATTGCACAGAGATGCCAGCTTTGCTACATTAAGATGTGAAGAATAGGAATAAAGAAAAGTGCAATTCATTGTTAAGTACTTGTTAAAGTGGGCTAAATTATCTTCAAGTAACTGACTGTCAGTAATGTTGTATGATTTAATGTGATTCCTTCAGAACTATACTTCTCTATATGACAGAAGTTTCCAAGGAAGGTCAATGATATCTCTAAGAGATTATGACAGCTGAATTATGGATTCAAACAGCCTTTTACCTGACCACAGAAAATGAAATAGCTTTTGATTTATAGCCGTTTATTCTAATATACACCTCTCCAATATAGGTCGTCTAAAATTAGTCAATTCAGTTGTATATATGCCCCACATTTTTCCTTGATTCACCCAGCAAACTATATTTTAAATTAAATAGCACCACTGCTTAAACAAAATATGAGATGGAGCTAGTATTACATAACTAGCAGAAAGACTCATAATAACCATTACTAATAAACAAAGCGTGAACTGCTAGAGAAGATTTGAAATAGAAGATATGGCTTTTCAATTGCATTTGAAAATCCATCAAATGCCAAATATTGAAATATTTTGCTTGAATTCAAGGTCTTGCTTAGTTGGTACTTCAGAATAGATGCAGCTGGCTATGCACACATTATTTGATGGCAAGTCGTATTCACTTGACTGCTACTGGTAGGCAGATACTATGCATTTTTTATTTTGTTTTTCATTTTACTAGCCAGTATGGATTATAAGACTTCTCATTCAACTCTCATTCTATGTGATCCTGCCATGGTTTGTCTTTTTAAAATCCTAGGACCTGATTTCCTCTTTTTTCTTTCTATGTGTTTGTTTAACATTGTTAGACATTGTTAGCTAGCAAATACAGCAGGCAAAAATTTTCTTTTCCATCATTGTCTGTGCTCTAGGATTCAGCTGATGAAAACTGTTGATTTGACACCCTATAATTAATTGTAAAGTAGGTGTGGTCTACCATAATAAATAAACATATAAATATATGCTTGTCTGAAGATATTTTATTTCTTTTTAAGTGTAAGAGCTGAAGGATGATGGATATAGGCTGGACCATCCCCGCTGGAGCTTTACAAACCTATCTAAAATCTTTTGCCTTCTGTCTTGAAGGTGATATGGAGTGGAAGCCATGTGCAACCATAATAGTTTTGTACCTTGTACAAACTTGTCCAACAAAAAGCTAGGACTTGTTCTTGTTTTTTAACTAATTTTAAAATTATTTTTAACTATTTTTTTAAAAATAACACTTGAGAGCACTCCAGTGTTCTTGTGCTTCTGTTAGCTTGTGAAGTACTATCAGTGGGAATTTTTCTACTAAACCAAAACCAGCATGGATAGGCAACTGAGGTTGAGTGAAAAGGACCACGGAGGAGGCAGCGTACAATTTGGAAAGCAGTGGTTGTTTCATGTCTTGGCCTGTCTTTGACAACTAAATATTCTTCTCTTGGTAGTATCCTGATAATGGAAAACATTTTTAAGGAAAAAAAAAATTCTCTTAAACTTTCATGGCATTGTGTGCATGTAAATGTACATATGTGCAGATGTACTACAAAATACTCTCTTGAGATCCTTACCAGATAACAAGCTTTAGATGTGACACTAGTAGACTGTCATTATGACTCAACCATGACACAGCTGCACCTGGAAGAAAACTTAGGGGTTAAACCTTATTTCCATAGGAAAAAAAAATATTTTGATATACAACTGGAAGATACAATAGGATAAAATGCTACTTCACATGTCTGGAAATTTTTAATACTAGCGCATCAGTGTTGTATTTCCTCTATAGAATAGCATATTTTGTTATCTCTCTGTTAGTGATTTACTGCCCAGCTTTTCAGTAGATAAGAAGGTTTAGTGCATAATTGCTCAATTTATTCTCCTTATATGAAAAAAATGCCAAAACTAATGTCTTCCTGATTTGCCTGTTAAAATTAGCTCATTTAGGAAGGCTTTTGGGGTGGGGCTCCTTATTTTCTAAGTAGCTAAGTGGTAAAACATTTCAGTGTTAACTATTCAGAATCCTGAAAGCTGATATATGATATAGAAAAAAATAGAATACATTTATAATGACACAATCGAAAGGCATATATAAAAGTAATTGTGTTCTTTTGTATAAATTTTTGAAAAAAAATAGGTAAAGAGAAATTCCTAAGTCTGGCTGTATACGGCAACATTTCAAACAGTGAAAAAGTACACATGACTGAAGTCTAGAGTGCTCTATCATTTCAAGGGCTTAAGGATTCAGGAGTATGTTTATATTTAGGCTCTGATTTTTCTGAAAGTTTTATTTTACCTTTCAGCAGTAGACATATAGTGATAGTGTCCGAAACAACTGATTTAAAAGCAACTACCTGCCTGATTTATGTAGTATATATATATAAGGAAGAAAAATATGGATTGAACTATGGGAATAAATTCTGGTTTCTTTCAGATTTATTCTAAATGTTTGGAGTAATTCCAGGGTCCTTTTGGAAATCTGAGTGAAAGATGATAGAAATTTTTCAGATGGAATTTTGAATTTTTTTTTTTTAATTTGGTAGGCATAGAAAAAAAACACTGATATCTTGGTAAAGCAGCCTCTAAGCAGTTTAAGATGACGGGATAGCCTGTCTGACCTTATGTGCTACACAGGGTTAAGAATAATTTTATATTTTCTATTTGAGGTCTAGCAATTAGCTCATGTTATGCCTGCTTTGCCTTTCTGTACAAATCTTAACTACTATTATTAACTGATATATATCTTGTGTTTTCCTAATCTTGAGAAACTTCATAACATTGATCTTAATTTGTACACAGTTTTGTTCAAGCAACAAAAGACAGGGATCATTAAACTACTTTTTATCTTTTTTTTTTTTTTAAATTATAAATTTTCTGGTCAATTTATAATTAAAAAAAAAAGTCTGGTTTTCCCTTTAGGAGAAATGTGTGAAGGTTTATCCTTGTTCTGGTTTTCTGAAATGTAACAGTCATAGAGAAAGGAGGACTGGTTTTGTTTTGCAGTAAGGCCTTCCCAATTCTTCCTTGTCTTGACACCTTCCATCTTGTCTGTCATTATCCCTTGTTCTTTCACTTCCTACTCTCTGAACTAAACCTCCTTCACATGAGTACTGCTTCTCTAGAATGGGCCAGGCCACAGGCCATTGACTATGCATGATGTTTACTTGACTGGCTACGCAGGTGTGATCCTGAGCAAGGAGTGACTCAGCCCTTCCTACTGCTGCTTTTGTATATGGATATGAAAATGTCATGTTACTATACAATGGTAATTCTTGCTTTTGATGATATTTCACTCCCATCTTCTGGTTTCACTTGCTCTAAGGGATGGGATATCAAGATGGAAAGTCATGAGGTTTTGCTGATGTCCACAATAGGATACAGTGAACATCTTTTTACTGTTTATCTCCCTAATTTTTCCCTTAATCCTAGAGATGATTTAAGATCTTTTTAGTTCTTTTGGTACTTCTATGAGCTGCTTGACAACTCACTAAATGATAACCTAGGATTTGTCCCAGTCCCCTTCTGTGCATTGCTACTAATCTTTCAGACCATTTATTTCTCTCACATAACATTATAAGAAGCAGAAAACCTCACTGTTCTCAAAACACTTCCTTTTCTTACAAGTTGTCTTGAGGAACTGGTTAACATTTATAGGTACTTGCACAGGATCATTGTTTTCATTTCATTCAGCTTTATGTTCAATGCCTAAAAATGTCTTATCAGTATTTTGTAAGGCTTCTTCAAATACAGGTAGGCATTTCTTTATTGCACTAGATGTACATCATGATTTTTTTTTTCCACCAAGGACTCAAGCCCTAACAAATTGAATAGGTTTGTATTAAATATATCAATTTCAAACCACTATCTGTGGTCTTATCCATGTCTTCTATACTTTGTCTCTAGTGTTCATTGTCTTCACACCAGAAACTGACTTGATACATTTCAAAAAAGGTATTAACCAAAAGAATTAGAGCTAAAGAAGATATTATTTCCAAAACAGTTAATACAGTAAAATGATGTGAAGTGCTGAGATTGCGTATCAGCTTCACCAGATCAATTTATTCCCTGTTCGTTTATATGCTTGTCCTTGATCTGAGCAGTCAAAAAGTATTCCCTTGTCTTTTCAGCTCTGGGAAGTTGAAAAAGCTGATTCTTATATCCTTAATCCTTCTATTTCCTGGACAGAATGAAATAGGCTTACCTTGAGGTCCTACGTGAGTAAATACATGTGAAAAACATCACTCTCTATTGTACATAACAATATCTTGTTTTCATCTGTAATAAAATGCTGACAAGCAGTCTGGGTCTCTCTCAGTTATCTGCTAAGTTGCATGTAATGATAAATATGAAGGGGAGTGACAGATCCATTAAAAAATAATAAGACTTTTGCTCCTGTTACAAATAACTCAAAGTTTGTAAACATTTTGAATTTTTTGATAATATACTAATTTTGAAAAATCTGTAGGGAAATACAGCTATTGTTGAGAGCAAGGCATAAAACTCTCAAGAATGTAAAATGATAATATTTAATTTAAAATACAACAACACTTAAAACATTTAAAAAGTGGACAAAGGAATAACTGATGTGAGACTCTGGCCCTGCAGATTTGTTCCAGGTGATGACGGTCAATCTGGAAATAATGGTTTAATTTCCAAAACAACCTCTGCACATGAAACTGTTTTTACTAAGTTACTGGCAGGGTCAGAGGTAAGCAAGGGTCAGATCTGGTACCACTGAATTCAGTATGGCCAGAATTTTGCACCAGATTTTGATCTAGTCTAACAAATGTTTTAGAAAGTTTCAAGCATAAATTTAGGAGATGATTGTTGAATTTGCTAGTCAGTTGTTTTTCTAGCAGGTTCCACCACAGAGGTCCAAGAAATAAGTTTCAAAAATCTGTGATCGTGAAATACAAAAAGAGTCTGACCTCAGAGATATCAAAGTAAATAGCTTCAGAAGAGTGGAACTTCTGTAAAATGAGTCTTAAATCAGGATGGAATAGGTAGTTCTAGCAGATCTTGTATATTTGCTCTTTGGGTATTGCTAGATTAGGGGAGACCTTATAGTGGCCTTCCAGTACCTGAAAGGGGCCTGCAAGAAATCTGGAGATGGGCTGTTTACGAGGGCATGTAACAATAGGATGAGGGGCAATGGTTTTAAAGCAGAGAAGGGTAGACTTAAATTGGACATTAGGAAGAAGTTCTTTACTATAAGGGTGGACAAACACTGGAACAGGTTGTCCAAGGAGGTGATATCCAGAGATATTCTCTGGGTTGTTTATATTATGAATCTAGGCTTCATTTAATTTTGCAGAGTTTTAAAAATCAAAATTAAACAAATGTTAACCCAATTATTTGCTTTTGCACTTGCTTCTTTAGCTTTTTGTCAGTAGGATGAAAGCATCTGATTCACAAATATCTGTTCATATCTCAAGTTAGAAAGTAATTGAACTTTTCTGAAATACAAGAAAGGTCACTGAAATAATTTGCTTTATCAACATAATTTTACATCTATTCAGAGCACTTTGTTTAACTTCCATTTCATGCTTAACAAGTCTTCAGACTGAAAGGTTTTTATGTTAAAATGTTTGCTTTCCAAGTCTATCATAATAATTAAAATAATAGTGTGATCATTTTCATTTTATAGTCTTTCATCCTGGACGACCTCCAAGAACATCTCATCCTTTAGTAGCAGTGACTAAATAACAACATAAAGTGAGGAGAATGAGTTGGCAATAAGATTTTATTATCTTCCGATAACATTGCTTTCTTATTCTTGTCCACAGAGATATAGCTGGAAAATGGAGATAGATAATTAGTATCCAAAACCCATGAAGTTTTAGAAATGTCTGTTGAAACTACTTGTTTTATGCAACAGAATATCACTCTAGTTCTTTCTATATGGTACTAGCAATCATGAAGACAGAGATCACAAAAGCTTGGTTCACTTACAATTGTGCCATCTCTGCTGCTGGAAACAAAGCATAGTTTGACAATCTGTAGTCAGGAAACAGAGGTTGGTTACTTAGCCTCTTATCGGTTAATGATCTGCTTCTGCACTTAGACATTCATAAATATATGGGGCCAGATGGTATCCACTGGGTACTTAGGGAACTGGCTGAAGAGCTCACCAAGTCTCTCTCCATCATTTTTCAACAATCCTGGTCAACAGGGGAGGCACCAGATGTCTGGAGGGTGGCTAATGTGATGCCTATCTACAATAAAGGCCAAAAAGAGGATCTGGGGAACTACAGGCCTATCAGTCTGACTTCAGTACCAGAAAAGATCATGGAGAGGATCATCTTGAGTGAGCTCTCATGGCAACTGCAGGGCAGCCAAGGGATCAGGGCCAGCCAGCATGGGTTTATGAAAGGGAGGTCTGGCTTAACCAACCTGATCTCTTTCTATGCCCATGTGACTCACCTTTTGGATGGGGGGAAGGCTGTGGATGTTGTCTACTTGGACTTTAGTAAGGCCTTTGACACAGTCTGCCACAGCATTCTCCTGGGGAAACTGGCGAATCATGGTATAGACAAATGGACTATTAGCTGGGTTAAAACCTGTATGGCTGGCCATTCCCAGAGAGTTGTGA
>JANHFX010016114.1:332-18640 GCA_027560015.1 Chloroceryle amazona
GATGAAACAAATAACGGGAGGGTTCGGCTCTTTTCAGCGGATGCTGTAGCCTGTTTGTCTGAGGCTTGCTGCAGCCTGTGCATTAACGTGCCCAGAAGGTGCGCTTCAGATGTGAAGTACGTGGCAGCACAGGCCCCAGGGCAGCCTGTTGCTGGAGTTCACTGAGGCCGTGGGGATTGCAGCGTGGTCCCTTAAAGCATCAGTGTTCCCTAAACCAGGGATTAATAAAAAATTGACAGTTTTAACACTTTCCATTTTCTTGTGTGAATATTAATCATACTTGATTAATAGTTTTACTTCAAGAAAAAAACGTTGGTTATCGGAGCCTTACCCATGATGGTGGTAGAGTTAAATTAACTGTGATAGTGATAAAGAGGTTCCTTCGTATGATTAAATTGGGTGAGGAGTTCCGAAGGAAATAAATGAGTGACGGTGAATTCGTACGTGCCCCATCTGAGAGCGAGTGCCGGCCTTTCCTCCTCTGCCTCGGGTTCCTGCCCAAGCAGGGGAGAAGAGAGGGGCAGGGCTGTAATAAACAGTGTGGCTGCATTGATGGCGTTTTACTAACAAATGCCTGGTGGCACAGTCCTGCGTTCTGTCCTTTCTCTGTGTCCCTTTAAAAACTGCATCATTGGGCTTCCACATGGCACAGGGGAAAGGAGACTGGAGGTGTGAAAGTTTCTTGCAAATCCTAAAGCTTGAGTGTGAAATCTCTTTAAGAATGGGGTTTGCATACTTCTGACTGCTCTTTGAGAATGTAAACAAGAAAAGTCTCGCAGGAGTACGGTTTCTTTGTTAAAACGGTTTCTGCTGCATTTTGAAAGGTTGTGAGCTAATATTCCTGCCTGGAATTACAGCAGAGGTTTGCTACCATGTCACGTTTTAAAAACAGACTTGAGTAAGCAAGAGTAGCTTTGGTCTATGGCCAGTTTTTAATAATGCATATTGGAAGAAGAGACAGAATACTTAGAACTTGCGTTTCTAGCTGTCTGGTGGAAGGGGTTTTTTGAAGCTGATCACAAGCTGCTGATGCGAATGTGGCAAAGACCACGGCTCCTTTGGGTCTCTGCTGCCCCGCAAGGTCTGGAGAGTATGGTGTGTGAGACAATGGAAGGAAGTAGATACCAAGTAGGGTGGGTGGGCCTGGGCACAAGGAAGTGCTGCAAGGACTGCAAGGCTTTTAGAACTCTCCCACGCTTTTTCACTATGGACTTCATTTCTTTCCCTAGTGCTGCAAAATCTTTCCAGGTAGTAAAATGAAGCAGTTGCCTGATAATCTTTGTATGGAAACTTGGGTTCTAAACGCATTTGCAGATCAATGTCTCGGTGGCTTTATTCAAATCCAAATATAAAGTGTCATCTCTATTTTTTTTCAGTTACGTACATTACCGAGTTAATTGGATCACATGTCCTTAAACAATTGATTTCAGTACAGTTTAATTTCAGCTCGTGTATTTGCTGAGAGTTAGTCATCTTCAACTGCATGTTGGTAAGAAAAGAAAAGGCAGAAATTATCTTGGTCTTGCCACTGGACTGCAGATGAATTTATGGTCATAAACAGAGTGTTCAGTGGCATGGAAAAGGTCAACATTTTTCTAGCATGAACTGAAAGTCTTGTAATGGCCACTTCTTGAGACTTAATCAGACATGTGCCGTTTTGGTGACTAATTTAGGAGTTTTGTCACCAGTTTTCCTGACAGCTCTTGACAGGACCACTACAAGCCATGCTTTCCAATTTCCTTGGCAGTACAGTCTAAAGAAAATCTGGGACCCACTTTTTTTATTTTAGTTCCACCAAATGCTACAACCATATTATCCATCTTTTATTTGCCCTTTGAAGTTGAACCCGCTCTTCTCAGTGTGGTGAGAGACAAGTGAGCTGGCAGCTGAAGGGCTGCACTTATCTTACACGTCCATATGGAGCTCTGTCAGGTGACAGTGTAGAATGACCCACCCTAACAAGTGTATCTTCCTTCTACAATGGGTTTATAAACAGTTTTCATTGGTGTGCCTGTCCCCTGTCATGCTGTGAAGCTTTAGACTGTCAGTTCAGCTGGGTTTTAGGCACTTCATGGTATGAAAGCTAAGGGGGAAGAGATCCAGTTGATTCATACAGAGGTATGTTTAAGGAAAAAAAAATAAATCCATTCATGTTAAGGAAACGTGAAACTTGCCAAGTGCTCAGTTTCTGTGGGACCCTTTGTTTGAAGGGAGGGACCTGTACTGAGGGAAGTGTCACCTATGAGTTATGAATCACTCTGCTCGGAACAGGGCTGCAGAGCAAACCAATCGTGTGCTGTTCTAAGTCGGTGCTTCCTCGTTATTTAAAGCCTCTGTATAAGCAGCATAAGTCTGCTGAGGGGAGCTCATTACGGAGCTGGCTCGTATAATGTTGAGCACGAGTGTTTGGTGAGTAGCTCAATGAGCTTGAGCTGCTTGATGAGTGAGTTGGCAAAATCCAACCATAGTAATTTGAACTGGGCAGGTAGAGACACTGCTCTAGATCCTGCCAAAGCCCAGTTTGATTGCAACTAATTTGTCATCCCCAGTGATGCATGGCGATATGCGATTGGTGACTACTGCTGATGAAACATGACAGATCAATTCTAATCTCTTACTGGTGAAGACAGTTATTCATGGGGGCATGCATCTGTCTCTTACTATTTTATTCACAGTAAGAGCGCTGTAAAGCAGTAGCAAGTCTGCTGTCTGAGCACCAAACACCGAGTGCTAGCATAGCGACGTTGTCAGGCACTCTCTGCTAAACTCATTTAAAAACGGCACACACCAGTAAATACCGTGTGTGAGAAACGCAGGGCACAGGCTTGTCCCGTGGTGAAAATCTACTGCATCAAGTTCAGTCTCTTCTGACTCGAGATTTATTTTCCCCTTGGATTTGCCACTTGCTTTGCAGGGCTATAGCCTTTTTGACAGCCCTCCGCATAAGGGCGAGGGATGGAAGACAATTTGTAATCAGCCAGTTCTATTTCTTTGCTCCTCAGCAGGGCTTTCACCTGAAAATTCTCCACAAAAGATTGTATCCTATTGCACAGTATGAAATGCTGTGGTCTGGTTCCAGACAGAGGCTTTGTGGGGTTTTTCTTGTGCCACAAGAACTAGGTGTGAAAGCAGGGCTCTGGATATTAGAATAAGTCTTTAGATTTCATGGCTGAGTGTTGTGTGCAAATGTCCTTCAGCACTTATCCACGTAGGGCTTTTTGTGACCCTGTATTACAGAAAAAGCAACATTAAGTGGAGCAAAGCATAATAAAGTGCTTGCTCAGATTTGTCCCTGATCCACAAAAGGGGTACTCTGAGCTGCACTATTGACAGTTTATCCTGTGGCTGTTTGACCAGCTCACGCCTACCGTGGGATGCAACTGTACAGATGCTGTCCCCAGTGTCCTGCAGCACCCTGGTGATATCTGGTTCAGAAATCCTAATGCTGAAGCCCCTAAGGTGTCAAACAGGGTGCTAGTGCCTGTGAATTTGAGGAATTCTGGTTAGGTAGATGGATATCATGCTCTAAATAAACTGTGGTCCTAACATACAACAGAATAAACATTAATACACGTGAAGCATCTTAGGTTAAAAATTCCTGTTGGTGTCCATTAGTCCTTTTCTTGCAAAGAAGTTTTCATCTTTAAAACTTTTTCCCTGCAAAACTGAAAACGGATAAGTTAGTCTAGCAATCAAGTGCAGTGAGGAGCAGAGGAAAGAATATTTTGGTTTAACTTGTGTTATGTATAAAGGTTGATGCCTTAAAGTTTGCAAGGGTGGCACTATGCCCACGTGTGGAACGAGCGACGAATCCCTGGCCTGCTCTGGGCAGCGTGTTAATAAGATGGGCACGGGAACGAGGTAGTCAAATGAAGTAGATGACCCAGCTTAAGCTTGATAGCCTGTTAAAAAGACCTGTTGACCATGATGAGCCTCATCTTTGTCATTAAAGCAGCAGTGTGGGAACTTTGCTTCTTTGGAAAGTGATTAAAGTGAGGGAATTACTTCAGTAGAGCTGCGTGGATATGGCTGAGGTGGGGTAGGGGACAACTGGTGTAAATGACAGATGGTGTCATCGGAGATACCGCATCTCTCTGATGTAGGAGATCAGCCTCTACAGGCACTTATGTTGCTTCACTGGCCTGTCAGGCCTGTGTAGGTTTTGAGGTGGTCGCGTTGCAGTTGACAGCTTTGCCCCACGTTTGTTCAGCGCGCGGTGTCTGCCAAGGTGCAGACTGTGATTAGCACTGGGTGCTTGAGCTCACCACAAAAGCTATCGCCTCCAGAACACAGGACTCCACACCGTCTAGTGCTTTCTAGCCAAAAGTGGTTTATTTTGAATTTTCTGAAGGGTTTACTGAACTCTTTGCTCACTGCAGAGCTTAGGCATGAGCTTGGCTTTAACTGGAAGTGCTCAGGTACTTCTAGTTGTTTTATAATAATAAGCCATTTACAGACTTCAGCCCGGTTGTTTAGTTTGTTCTGTCTCGTTTTCCTTCTTGCTGCTAAACACCAGTTGCAGGAGGTAGAGGGGAGGTCTTTGTCCCCTGTGGCTTTTCTGAGAAAGTGACAGTTCTGCAGTTCTCTCTGTTCTACATTTCTTTGCACCAGAAATGACCCTGCTGCTCTTTGTCACCAGTGTTTCCTTTTATCCCTCTCCTGGCAGCTGCTCTTGCTCCATTTTGATGTTGGAACAGCAAATGAACTCCCTCTGAAGCAAATGTCATGCCAGCAAAGATGTTGAAGCAGCAAGAAAATCATCTCTGTCTCTGAAGGCTGAATTGGAGACCTTTTTGAATGAGATGTTCTTAAAATAGCTCCACAGCATGTTATCCTCCCTCAAAGGTGGAGAATTGAAAACACCACCGCAAGCCACTTATTTTTATGTGAGCACGTTCCCTAAATAATGGGTTTTGGAGTAGGGAGAAAAGCAGGTTGTTTACTTTTCCTCCAAATTAAAATAGGTATAATAATATCCAAGCACTTTTTCTGCTGTGCCTTTTATTCAGTGGTGGTGTGGAGGAAGGAGGCCAAGGCACCAGTACTTAAGATATGTTGAGTTTTCTGGAGTGTAGATCAATCAGAATAGAAAATACTGTTGCTGTGGTGGTGTTTTCGGGAACACTGTTTCAGAGACCTGACTTGCTGCTCTGCTTGTCTGCTTTTTTTGTTCTGTCATTGATTCCAGTGACAGCAAATGGAAGAAAGGATTTGAGTAGATCCGAATTGATTGTATGCTCCTCTGATTGTGTTGCTTCTTCCAAAGAGTTTTGTTTGCAGCATCACAGCTAATGGTTGTGATTATTTTCCGTCCCCCAATTACACTGAAACAAAGTGCTGGCAACAGTTTGCCAGGTCAGATTAGCTGTATTCTCACCCAATATTCGATAGGTATGGTTCAGTGTAATCCTGGGTAGGAGGTTGAACCCTTAGGCTGTTACGTTCTTGCAAGTGATGATGAATCTGTAAATGCCAGGTAGCTTTGTTTGCTCTATCTTTATAATGATAGCATAAAGTCAACCCCATTCCAGTTCCTCTCCCCCGTGCCCCTTTATTTCCAGTTGGAGCAGCTGCTTAGTGGTTTTTCATGACTAATTTTGCTTGGCATAGTAACTCAGAAATCCTTCATGTCAGTTCCTCGAGTGTTGCAGCAGACCATATGCAGTCAGCATCCAAAAGAAAACCAAGCAGTCCTCCCCAATGCATTATGCAAACACTTAAACAGTAATCGAGTCGTGGTCTCTGCAGCAGCACACCTATCCATTGCGGCAGGGCTAGTTTGAGGCTGCAGCTCATAGAGTTCTTCTGAGGTACAGAGTTGTGATTATTCCCCGCGGTGTTGTCAGGATGGGAATCTGAACAGGACCAGGACATCTGAAGACTGATAGGAGACAGCAAACTTGGAGCCTGGTTCACAGCAACTTTGCACTCCACTGTTGTCTTCAGAGTGGGATCCTGGTAGACTGGATAATGTTTTGCAACTGCATTTAGAGAGAAGATTTCTTAGGATCATCACAACTCAAAACCTGTGCTTTGTTAGGTTGTCACATCTGTGGATGTGCAAAGCAAATTTAGTATTGACTCCAGAATTATCTACCTACACCTGGCAGCAGACGTTGGTAATGCTCCTTGGAGATGGCCCGTGTGAAGGCAAGTCCTGGCTAGGTTCATGTAAGTCAGCCGGGCTTCTTTCAGACTGACCTCTGCTGGCTTTAGAAACAGACCTAATAACAGAAACTAATTTCTCTAGACAAAAACCAGTGCGTGATTTTAACCCGTGTGTGACAGTATGCTGTGTTTTCCGAGAACTGCATCAGCATTTGCTGCCTGTTTAAACACACCACATGGTTAGTGACCTTGTTCTTCAATCTGATTCACTGTTTCTGGAGTAAAAACTAGCTAAAAATAATACCGAGCCCGGAGTGGAGTGGAGTCGCTCTAAATTACCCTCGCTGAGGATCAGGGCATCCGTGGCCTCCAGAACAGCAGAGGTTTGCAGCCAGTGTAATGTACAATACTTTGTATGGGCAAACCCTCGAGGAAGTTGATCAATGTGTGATAAACCCACTGTGGTTCTGGCCCTGTGCAGCTCATTACAGTTTAGGGACATTCTTTGGCCCGCTGTTGCTGCTGGCTACTGCTGATTCACTTTTCCCCAGCATACGTCTGACAGCAGTGGATTTGCACGGGGTGACCATGCGCACTTGTTTGCGATGTTATTAAATAAAGCCAGGCACAGAGGTAAAGGTTTATCGGTCAGGACAAGTCTCTGACAGTAATCGCATCATTTGCACCTCTCAGTTTTATGCTGGGTAAGCCATTTGTTTAATTCAGCATTGAGTTTACGTGTCAGGCAACCCAGATGCTGGCTTAATTCAGACCTGCTAGCAGGAAAGGTGAAGGGTTGGGACATGATCTTCATTTCCATGTCACCTGGGGTTTACTGGTTCAGGTGACTGGAAGCTCCATTTCTTTGGTTAGACAGACAGCAATCATCATGTTGTACAAGGAGAATTTTGTTGGTTTAAGAGCTCTTGCTGATACTTTTCCACCCGAATGGTCAGCTGGCTTCAGGTGTTTGATTTCCTGATAGCCTCGGGAGAGCCCCTGTCAGCAGCAGGTACAGCATGAGCTATTTTGGCTGCAACATCTGTTGTCTCTTCTCCCGATACATTGCAGTGCTCTTGCTGAAGTCCAAGAAACTTCAGCTTGCTTCACAGAAATCTCACAGTTGAAACAATACTCCGTGTGAGGTACATCTAGAGGATTTGTTAGTTATGCTGTTGCTTCACATAATCCTTTACTTGAAATCAGATATTTCTGAAGAAAAAAAATCTTACGTTAAGTGCTCTTGGGAGTAAAAATTCACAGCTCATGTAACATACATATTAATTCTTTCATTTATCAAAAAATGATTGTAATGAATGGGTACCTGTCTTGCTTATGGAACTGAGTAATTGGTGTAGGAGTGGGCAGTAAAATTAATCAGGAAAAGTCTGATACAACATTTTGCCAGAAAAATGAAGAGAATCTTCTACAGGCCTGTGAATATCTTAGGTAATTTTATTTTTTCTTGGACTCGGTAGAAGGGGAATTGATAAGTATTAGATGCAAAAATGGAACCACTGATTGAAGAATGTGGACATTCATATCAAGTGGTTTCATATTTATATGCATATGGTGAGTTTAGGAGAAATATTTAAAGAGTGACATCTTCCGTTTTCTCTGTGAAGGTGGAAATAATTAGTGGAAATAAACAGTAGTGCTGAAGTACTGAGAGCATCACAAAGTTTTCCGAGCTGTCTCTGTTTTTAATATCATCAGTGTTTTTCCTAATCCTGTTTTTTTGACGTGATAATATCCCTTTAAGGGCTTTCTTTACCAGATCAATTCCTTTCCTACCAGGAGAGCTAAAGCTTTTCAGCTGTCCATCCAATTTATCCTTCTGGACTAAATTTCTCCTATCAAGATAACCAGCAGCAATACTCCCCTCAGGAGATTTGTATCAATTAGTTACGCCTCACTAATTTCTGTGGTATTGGTGGACCGGTCGGTTTTAAGAAAAACTGGTTTGTAAACAGTTATGGCTGTTGGGGGTTTGTCTTTCCTCTTTGGTGAGGATTTTTGTTTGCTTTGAAATACGTCTCTAATGTGGCAGCTATTGAAAGCCTGCAGATTTACACACGTGCGTGAAGAAACACGGGGTAGCTCGAGACAGCTTCTTCTGGGATGTTAATTGCCTACGGATTTCCCGTAGTCCTAATGAGGAGCTGTGCTATACACAGCTAAGCAAATTTATTCCAAAAACACTTAGGATGGAGAATCATCCAAGAGATACAGGGCTCTCAACTGTCATTTGTAGCTGCTGATAAATCTCTCGTGTCTCTGGGGGTGTGTGCGCCTGCTGGCACTGGTGGCCCTCTCAATGCTTCCCTCTGAATTCCAGGCATCCTAAAGGCTGCTGGTAACTTTTCTTTTATTGTACAGTCTTAATGGTATTCAATTTAATTCACTGTAAAGGGAAGTGGGATGTAAATAGTCTGTAAATGAGACTCTGGGGTGACACAGTAGCAGTCTGGCATTAAAAAGAAGGGGGGACAGTTTAAAGAGAAACGGTGTCTGAGATGAGTGGCAATTTAGAAGCCCCTGTTGCAGCCCTGTGTGCTGATGTCTGTGATGGAGATGCCTCTCTCGCTCCGAGGGGCACTAAGCTGTGATTGCTGGGTGATGCTGTGCTGCCTGGCAGATCCTAGAGGGTCCGTACAGCCTCAAAAGCTTCACATCTATCTCTTGAGCTGTTTTGAATTGCTTCTGATTAGTAGCTGGGTATTACTTGGGTTCCTTGGGATGTTTAGTAGAGGAGTTGGATGTTCATGAGGTGCTTGTTCAGCCTTCACACACTGTGCTTCCACTGACGTTCCCTGCAAGGCTTGTCAGTGCATTTCACTGCCCAGGGCTGTGCCTGTCTTTATTTCTGAGGAGTTTGGGGACTGGGGCTTTGTGCTGCAAGCGAAGAGCCAGGCTTGGTGAGAGCTAAGCAGGTATCAGTTGCCTTTTACACCCTGTAGCCACAGCACAGGCAGTGCTTAACGTCCCTGGTGTCTCCAGCTCCTCACTGTCGCTGACCACGTTTATGGAAGTGGAAAGAAGCTGTGGTGCTGTATTGATAATGTGAGTGGGAAATGCAGTCTGGCGGGAAAGCAGGTTACTCCCCAGCTGGAAAGCAGACCAGGCTGCAGTTAATCCCTCCCTTAGCTGGAGAAAGGTGGTTTTAATCTATTTATTATGCATTTGGTTGGGTTTTTTTCATCACTGATATGTCTGCAAATGCCATAGCACCCTTAGTCCTCCACTGTCCATTTGTCTTATCAGCAGATGTATCGGGACATGAGGCTGTTTTCTGCCACTCAGACTAATCCCAAGCAGTGCCATGGGATGCTGTGAATAGCTCTGGGTTTATACGGAAGGAAATGACAGTATAACATGTCATTAAGGACCGACTACCAGCCGGTTTAGGATTGCTTTTCAAACAGCAGAATTTTTCACTGATGTTTAAGACAAAACTAATTTGAGATGAATATTAGTGAAGGAAAAATGAACAGAATCCTCCAGGAAGCTCACTGAAATGGAAATTCTGAAATAACTGGCTAATTGGGCATTGATTCTGTCCTCACCCCCTCACTCGCAGTTTTGTATTAAAAGTTACATGTCTGCAGGATGATGCTCCAACATCTGTTATTGCTGAAACAAAATTATTTCCTTTTTTTTTTCCTCTCTCCATATTCTTCCAACATCTGCGTGTGTAGATCTGTCCCGTGTATGAATCATGTCGAACGCTGCTGCTTTCCAGCGAAAAGGCATCAGAGCAGGGGACTCTGCCCTTGGTTCGGAGGGGAGTGTTTGGGGGATGTTGGGTTCCCGTTCACTTTTACTGGGTGTTATGTGACTGACTGTGAAACAGAAGCGTGTGGATGAGGACTGAGGGCTACTTGCAGGAAGCCCACACAGAGTGATGTCGCTCTTGGGTGTGCTGGCGTGAAACAAAAGTTCCCAGGCCGGGGCCTGTCGTACCTTCTGAAAGGCTGCTGTCACCTTGGGTGATTAAAACTAGGCAGAGAATATTCCTTATTTAATGTTCTCAGGATGCTTCCAGGCAAATCACCATTTCAAAAAGTACTCCATGCTGAAAATGCTCAGTAATTTTGGTTTTATTTTATCATCTATTTATTGGATAAACCTATAAATCTACCTTGCTTTGTGTTTGCTATTTCAATCACTGTGACCGTGATTATTCAGACAGGAGCAGCATATTTTGTTTTGTCTGATTGCTACAATATAGATGGCTGCACGTGCCAATGTTCAGATCCTGTTAATTTAAGAATGTGACTTTCTTCTCTTCAGTATTTGGACTATAAAAATGCAATTGCATAAAGGTTCCTAGCAAGCAAATGGAAAAAGTTGAACAATAGACTAGAAATAATATTTGGAAGTCTTCTCTGCTCTCTAATTATCATGTTAATTGTGTCTTCAAACTATACTCTAGCTGGGGAAGCACGTGCTTAAATCTGTTCCTATCCAGGAGAACGCTCGAGCTTACCTTTAAGCATGTGCACAAGTTCTGTTAGTGAAACAACTCATAACTGTTTGCTTCCATCTTATCCAGCATTAGGCTGACTAAAAATATTGTAGTTGCACTGTAAATAATGCAGTAAATAAGATAAATATGGGTGTTGGCTTTGCTATGAACTTACTACCGATTTAGGCTTTTCTGGTCCTTTTTAGGGTATATAGTTGAAATCAGTAAAGAATGGAAATTTCAACTAATTTTTTAATATGCTGAAATGTATTAAGTTACACAAAAGAATCCATATTCTGGTAATCCTGCATATATACAGGAAAAGAGTACCCAGCGTGCATGGCAGATGGTTTCAAAGGAAATCCTCGAGAGCTAGGATTAAAAAGCAATTTTCAGCAAGTTTAAAATGGGTCTCCATATTTGGGTCACAGATATTAACTCTTTCATTGCAAACAAAGTCTTGTTGGATTATTACGGGAGTGTGTCTCTCAGCAAAAGCTGACCAGTGTGCACTGGGGAAGAAAGAACTGACAATTTCTGTTGATTCTGCTTCTGACCCTGTTCTACCAACAGCAGAAAGCAGAGCGTGATTCGCACACAGGGAAATGGGGTTCAGCTGTTGGCTAACATTGAACCCTTGGAGAAATAATGGCTGTATTCTGCTCACTGAAGCAAATTTGCATAAAGACAAACAGAAAAAATTGAACAAAGTATAAATAATTATTTTGATTTTGTTATTCGTGGTCTGCAAAGTTGGAGTTTGCAAGGAAACCTAAAGTATAAAGATGAGAGTACCTAAATCCCATTTCAGGTTAGACCTTAAACGATGCTTACCACTAAACAATGAAATATGGTAACTGATGGTACTTTATTGTCTTGTCAAAGCTCAACTGGGCCTATTTTATGTAGATTTTGAAATCTTTCAGAGTAAAGGTGCCTGATACTCTTAAGTGAATTATGGAAGTAATTGCTGGTTTAGATTTCAGCCTATGGAGAAGTTAATTGCATTGCTCTTTGGCTATTATATTGGCTACATGTTAACAGCAAAGGACAATGTCCTCCTGCAAGGGCATCATAAATGTCCTCCTGGAATAACTAACGGCAGGTATATCTACAACATGTTAATTAACCATGCTAAATAATAGGTGTTTGCTGCAGGACCGATCCAAGGTAGATATCGGAGGCCCTACCTGATATTCAAACAAGAAAATGCAGATGATGGATGAAAATAATGTTATAAGGCAGCTTTGTGTGTTCAGTTCCTGTACCAAAGCTAGAAAGCTGCAGTGGACTCTGGGTTGGCTTTCAGTTGAGGTTGACTCTGTTCTTCTAGGTCCTTGCTTTACGTCACCTCCCGTGGGAAGTTGACGTGTGTGTGCCTTGCTATGACGAGACCTAGCTTCATGTGATCTTACCAGGTGGTTTTTATCCTGGCATACTCTCTGTTTCAGATGGGTATTCTAGCAAGATGGAAGCAGTCAGTACTTTTAATGGTAATGATTGGCTCTATAAATTCCTGAGGTATCAGGACAAGGAAGAAGCTGAAGGAAGTGTTTGAAGTGCAGTATGGAAGTGGGTTAGCGGATGTTTGCAGAGCTCTCCTCTGTAGCATGGGAACAGCACAGAAGAGAGCTCTGAGAGAGATGGTGCACTAAAAATTTTACATGGAAATGGTGGCAGTTAGTGCTATAGGCTGATCAGAGGCAAAATTCCCCGTCTTGGTGTTAAAGATGAGGAAGGAGAGAATATGCTATCAGGAACTTGGAAATGAAAGCAACTTCTGCTTATGTAATAAAAGGGAGAAGCAGTAAGAAAATGCAAAGAGGAGCCAACATAGATGAAGCAGTGAATAGGAAAACATTTTACAACACAGATGAACAACAGTGAGCCAAAGAAGGGGGCACTGGGTCCTCAGAGATGAAGACTGATGAGAATCTCGATGGTAGCATCAGCTGTGTGACCGGATGACAAAGGCTTTGCCTCAGATGTCAGGCAAGAAAGGAAACACAGGCCTTAGCTGCAAACAAAGCATCTTCTGGGAGCGTAACCTAGGTGTGCTTTTTTTTTTTAATTTATTTATCCTTTTAATGCTTAATTGTCAGAACCCATGTTCCCAATGTAATTATGCCTTCAGAGGGAATTGAGTGCCTAAATTAGATACCCCAAAAATGAACATCCCAAGCTGTTGTCAACTATCATGTGTTGCCAAGTTATGATACTATTAATACTTGGGGGAGTGGGGTGGGAAATTCACCCATGACAAGAGTTATCTTTGATCTGCTTGTTTGTAGTTCGAAATCTTGCCTTAAGAGTTTTTCAAAGACTTATATCTTTCAAATGGAGGCATAATAGATCAGACTGTCACTGTTGTCTTCCAGGACTTTTGTTTCAAGTTGTTTGAAAGTCCCTGTGAAGTACCAGATGATCTGAGATAAGGCTTGATCCAGGTGTCTGGATAGTCAGAGCAATCCATTCTCTTGACTTAACCAAGTTAAGATCAAGTTCTAAATAAAGGATTTAGTGTTTGCTTTAGAGAATTAGGTGGTTTCCTCTTCTCCCTGTACAAACAAGTATTTGATAAAACAGGAGTTTCTTCTAGAGACGCAATTGTCTCATGAGTCAAGAACGGTTGGATTGGATTTTTTTAGACACAGGTGGAAAACAGATGCTTGAATTCTCCTGTTTGGGACCAAAAGAGTCATCCAGAAACCACATGAAGGCATCGCTCTGAAGCAACATGTGACACGCTATTAAAATGTGTTCAAAAAGAGTACAGTGAAAGGGAAGAGTCTCAGATGTTCCTAATCTGCAGGAGCTGTAAAAGTGCTCTACTCTGGGTGTGTGGTGTTTGTTTTGAGATAAAATAATAACTCAGGGAAGTACTTCCTCGTTTTCTGCAGCTTTCTTGGAGATGATTTTTGGAAGCGAAGGTCGGTACCGCGAGTCCGGTATTGTGCAAGAAGTTCCCCCCTCTCCTGCCTCCTGCAGCAGTGTCCTTCAGCAGCTGGGGGTGGGATTGCCCTCCTCTGGCGGTGGCAGTGGAAGGCCAGATAACCCTTCAGGCCTTAAACATCTCTGAGGAGCTATCAGGCTGTCTCCATGGTGATGAACACTTTCTCCAAAGCAGCGTTGTGTTCTCTGACATCTGTAAATCTCTGAAATTATGATGTCATTATACTCCAAAGTGTGGCTCTTTAAAATACTTTCTTACCTTTGGAAACTCTTCCCAGGAAGTATTGAAGATTCGGTTCCACTGAGTGCTTTGGAATTTCTCTCTACTTATCTCTTTTTTTGTAGTGCATATTTATTAGAAAGCCTTTTCTGAGTAGATTACTGAGAGCAACAACCTCTTTAGATCAAGGACACGAATTCCTGTTTAATGTAACTAGTTAAGCAAAAGTGAAAGCTCACATACTGTAAATTGTACTACAGATGGGCTTCTCTGCACTTCTTTATTGATGGTACTTTTGCAAGTTGAGGAGAAACAGATAATGAAAATTGATTCTTCTCTGCAGGTCTCCCTTGCTTACTGTTGGACTTCAACAGACCTGATCTGTGAAGATAAAGTTCCTTTGCTCCGAATGCTGTAAGTGATTTTGTTTGCTTTATGGAAATTCTTAGGAGCCCACGTGCCTCACATAGGGAGGAAAGGTGAAAATGCCAAGTCCTAAACAAATGGTAGAAATGAAGTTGATGCAGATTCGTTATGACTGTACATGTTTGCTGGAGATATTTGTGAACAGCATTTTGTTGTATTCAGCAACACCTGTCTCTGTGCCAGCCATAAATGCAGCAGCAGAACCCTAACTGCAACTTGCCAGTGAAGATACCAAAAGAAACAGTGTTTGCATACTTCTGTGAGGACAACAGCTAGCTTGGTAATCCCAGCATGGTGGATGGAATCTGCAGTTGCTGTGTGTATTGTATTTGGCTGAGAATAAACACCCAAACTGTCGCTCTGCTATCTCAACCAGAATATTGTGTGGAGAAGTCAGAGGGATGATAAAACTCGTGAATGACATTTTTTCCCATTGCTAGTGACCGACTCCGGCCGCTTTTTTGCGTAACCGTTGTTTGGATTCCAGGTGTTGTGATAAAGCAGGAGACTTAAAATGCTTCTTCAGTGTTTAATGGATTTCTCACAGGAGCAGACTTGCCTGCTGTAAACCCTGGAAATGGCTTGTGGAGCATCTGGGCTGATGCCCCCCACAGCACGCGGAATCCAGCAGTTGTGTCTGGTGGGCTGCTGCAGGGAGGCAGAGTGCCATGGTTTTGACCTTGTTTCAGCATCCCTTCAGTATCCTTAGGACACTGCTCTCTGCTGATTCTATAATAAACAGTTATGCACGTAGCTAATGACAGGCTCCTGATTTCTACAAGACTGTCTTTAAGAGAGTTTATATTCTTGCACCAATGAAAACATGCAAAGAGCTCTTGATACCCCCATTTTTTCCCCCAAAGCTGTGGGAACAATTTTCTGGCTTGTAGAACAAAGAAGTTAGGACGTGTTACACAGCCAACATCTGCACCTGGCTCGCTTACTGAGCGAGCGTTTGGCATAGATGCTGCACTACCTTCTGCCAAGGGAGCCTTGCTGGTGCAGTTGTTCAGGGATGAAGATGTGATAACGTCTTTCCCTTTTTGTTTCACCAAAGCTATCTTCTTGATTCACCAAAGTCAAAATTTTGTTGGAAAAGAAAATGTCTTGTTTAATTTTAAATATCAGAGGTTAATTAATAGTTCCTCAAACTTTTTCTAGCCATCCATGGTAAGATTGTGCTGGTGTATCACTTCAGTTCCAATGGCAGACACATCACATATGGGTTGCCATTTTGATGGCTTTCAATGGTAATCTGACCCATAAAAACTGAAGCATGATATGCAAACTGATTTTTTTCTGGCCTACCCTATTCTCGATGCCATCTGTGTTAGGATGGAAATGAGCCTGCTCAAAATGTGGTCTGCCAGTTTTAAGCAGAGTGGTAGTGCCAATCACAGATGGATTTAAAGAATAGCTTCATGTGAACAAGAAGAGAAGGAAGATTCTCCTGAGAGCAGGAGGCTTCACTTGAAAGCATATTAAATCCTGTGGCCTATGGACCATCCATCAGACCTTTCCTTGGATTAAGGAAACTAAACTGAATTTCAAAAAATCAAGAGGCGGGGAAAAAAAATCCTCAACTTCCAAATCTTGCTGTCCCTCCCACCACTACCGTCCACTGCTGTCACCCGTAACGGAGCACAGTGCGGGCAGGTGACAAAGCCTGATCCTGTCAGGCATTTGCAGTGTGTCCATTCACCCAAACCAATCACAGTCAATGATTTTGTGAGTTTGGTAGCTGGGGGGGGGGTTAACCTGCCATCTGAATCCTGTTGCAGTCATTGCGTTCAGAGCCCTGGGATGCTGTTCCTGAATTCCTGGCTCTGTGTTGTGGGGAAGGTGAGCACCTGTCCACTGCTGATGTGCATCAGCTCAAAAGTTGAGGTATTTAAGCAGGTAATTTTCATGGCAGTCAATGAGATCTCTGCTCTCTTCTACTCAATTTGAGGGAGCCTGTGCTCTAGAGTTAGAGATTCAAAGACCTTGTCTTATGTGTAAGCACAAGTGTCTCAGTACTATTTATAATCCAGAGAAGCACATTAAATGATGTTCACTGGTTAGGAATACGGTCTGCAGAAATCTCTGATTTATTTAATTTTTTATCTCTCTAAATCAATTACATTGTTCGAACGAATTTGCTTTTGCAGTAAGGAAGCATTCGAAAGGAGGCACTCATCAATGAATTTCATGTTCGTGACACACTTGAACATCCCTCTCAAGTCCTCTTTTTAAGCCTTTTATTTCCAGGCTAAATAAACACCAATTTCAGCAGTGTCTCATCTACTCCCTTTAATTACTGCTGTAGAGAGAAAGTTTCTGCCGATGCAAATGTGCTATTTTGTCATGTCACATCAAATTGCATCAGCCTTATATTTAGGAACAAAAAGAGGGGGAGGCTGAGACAGGATGTGGCTACAAATGGAACCAAAGGGTTTTCTTAAATGTAGGCTGAAAATAGACAATTGAGGCAGCGATGTTGTTTCAAGCAAAAATCCATGAAAGGGAAAATCAAGTCTGTGACGACAGAGATGAAAAGCAGGGCTGGGGGTGTGAGAAGAGGGAGTTCTAGATGGAGGCGTGGGCTGGTGTCAGGGAAGAGCTGATGAACTTCTCGTTTACGCAAACACCCTTTGCATTGTCAGATTGTCATTAGAATATGTGAGACCACGTACATCTCCTTGCTCCTCCTGTGCTGGCTAAAAAAGCCACCAGCCATGCCTCCTGCCAGCTGGATGCACGGCCTGCCGCCTGCCCTTGTGATTATCTCCCCTTCGGGTCTCAGGGCTGAACTCCTTGATTGCTTCCCAGCTTGACTTGTTTTGATTGAAAAAAACTTTAATGACTGATCTTTGTTAACTCGGATGTCGCTGCTTAACCCAGCCACTTGCAGAAATAGTCTTAAATGCCACAGAGCCTTGTTCTCATTGGTTTACCTGTTGCTGTATTCTGCCTTCTGTTCTGGGGATTATTCAAAGGTTTTTTTTTTCCTCTCAAAACATGATCAGATTCCTAAGCCTAAAATCAGTGTGGTGCAAACTGCCTCGGCTTTATTCAGTTCTTTGTGCCTGTTCACATGGCAGTTGAATATTTAATGTTGGAAGTATTTCTTCTGGCTCCTGGGTCAACTTGCAGACTTCAAAGTGTTTTCTGCATAAACTCCATGAGCAGAGCTCAAGTGGTTTGTTCTCTGGGTTTGTATGCCTTCTGTAGAGTTTTACCTTGCTGGATGACATCTGGGGCTCTTTTTTTTTTCCTTTGCAAAGGAAGAATGTACCTGATTAAGCAGGCAGAAGTTGAAGGAAAAAAGGGGAGGAGGTATATAACATTTGTGAATCGCATCTAGCAAAATTTACTTAAACCACAGTGGAAATGGATGAAAAATTATTGCTTGGGTGTTTTGTATACTAGACTAAATTTCAGTAGCCTAGTAGGCCTTAGAGTGCCAATAGGCAGAACTTATTTCCTAAAAATATCTTTAAATGTGAACTAATTCTTAAAAGACTCTTGCATGACAGGAATGGTGTTTTCCATCTATGCCATATGGATGCCTTGAACAGCTCAGTTACTCCTGTGTCACTTTGGAGAAACTCTGCTACAATCGTAAAACTCAAGCCCAGTTGTTCAGGGTACAGGCAAACATGAATTTCTGCAGTTCAACAGAAACAGAAATGTGCTGGTTTGGACCCGGCAGGAATTTGGACTAGTGACTTCAGTGTTGCTTTCACTGCAGCGTTTGCCTGGAGATGCTGTGGTAGAAAACATGGAGTCCTCCAAATCAAGTTCCAATCAGACACAATACCAGTATCCCAGATTCTTGTGTTGGACATCAGTCATGTATGTTGCTCTAAATGAGTTTCAGTTTAGTTCTTTTAACTACTTCCAGTAATAACTCTCAGGTCTCTCAACTAAAATGAGAGAGATTGTGGTAAATAGGCGTAGAGAAAATTTGCAGTAGCTGTCCAAAGAAATGCAGGAGACTTCCAACAATTCATCTGACTAAATATACTTGAAAATGTAGTGTTTCTTCACAGGCATTTTAACAAAAATTATTCTTGAGGAAAGTCATTTTGGTTCTTCCGACAATGTTAGCAGCTTCCCCATACAAAACACTTTTTGTCCTCAGAACCGGGC
>JANHFX010016114.1:18740-69302 GCA_027560015.1 Chloroceryle amazona
GAGGAAAGTCATTTTGGTTCTTCCGACAATGTTAGCAGCTTCCCCATACAAAACACTTTTTGTCCTCAGAACCGGGCAGAAAATGATCTATTGAAATCAAGTGCATAAATTATGCATGTAATAGAACTTGCTTTGAAACGATGAGTCTGATCAGAGCCTGATGGCAATTAAAGGGAGCTCTGAAAGATCAGCTGTGTGTGAGTCCTGGGAGCCGGCGGTGCTGCTCTGGAGGCATGCTAGCAGCACCTACTTAGCAAATGAGAAAAATACTATTCGTTTCTCACAGCTAAGTACTTGGATTCTCTCCTCAGAAGTAATTGGAGATGTTAGAGGTAATATTTTTTTCTTGTCACCAAGGATAATAAAAAAGCAGTAGAAGCTTAGAAGCTTCTATATTTACAGCATTCTGACAAATGTAGACAGGCAAAGGCACCCAACTCTTCGTGGCTAGATATTACCAGCCCTCCAGGGTCCTGTAGAGATTCTGATGATACTTAAAGCATTCATTTGCATAGAATTTCTTCTTTTTTTTTTTCATTTTCCGTTTAATCACTTCCAAAGACTTAAGATAATCCCATCTGATATTTTTCCTCCGATGACTTTTTTTAGTACATGTGAATTTAAAACTGCCTCAGTAAAATATGTGTATTTTCCTAACAATGCATTTATGTTCAAATTTTCAAAGCAAAACACAGAAATCTTAAATGGGGAAGGAGAAAGATGTTTGTTTTATAGTTGGGGTTTGTTTGTTTTGAACTGAATAAGTCTGAAAATACTAGATAAAAACTGCAGATCAAATGAAAAGACTCCATAAGCATTGTCTAGATTGTTCATCAAAAAAAACCCCAACTGACAACAGTACAACAAGAAAATGTTCTTAATTAATGTCTTCAGTTAAAGGAAAAGCATTGTGGATCTCTTAAATATATTATTAAATCTGTATTGCTTAGATAATAGGCTGGGGAAAGACACTTGTGCTGAGTGCAGTGTCAAATTCGTCAGCGCATGTTTTAATTCTAGTTCACTTGCTGGATTTCACAGCTATTTGTCTGGGTTTGGGGGTAATTTGGAGGGTTGAGTGAAGCCAGATGACTGTAATGAACTCATTTTGCGTCTCCGACTCGTTCGGGCAAAAGAAGATGCTATTTATGGGGTATTTTGTATTGTTAAGACTTCTGTTCCTCCTGTCTCTCAAACTTTCTTTGGGCGACTGTCTTTGTGCCATCACCAATAATTACATCAAATTAATTCAGCATAATTGAGTTAATTATTAGCACTGGAGGTTTACAACATGACTTCAACTGAACCAAAGCTTTTATCCCTCTTTCCTGAGGTTTCACAAAATGTAAACAAATCTGAATCATGGAGAAAACCTAAGGCAGCTCCATTTCCATCAAGTGCTCTTGCCAGTCAGAATCTCCTGCCGCATTCATTCACTCCAACGGGTGTTGATAATCGTGCTTTCTGCTGCAAAGGGGAAGGAATACTGTGGCATTCTGTATCAACATCCTAGTGCTTCAGAGAAAAGGAAATATTTTAATCACCCTGGAGTCATCCAGTCAAAACCAAAAGGATGCGACAATCATTAATAAAAATTCAGATTTATAGAGGATATTGAACTTGGTTTAGCTGACATACATCAAAAAGAATTAAGACGTAGATTCCAAAGATTCAGGGAAGAGCTTTTCGAATTAGGGATGCTGTTGTGAATCACTGAGGCACAATCGATAGCACAATTCCTCGTATAAGGTGGGAGCTTGGGAACCAGAAGATATGGTTTCTATTCCCAGCTCTGCTATTGACTCACTGTGTGACACTGCACAAGCCACTCGGTTGCCTGAAGCATGTTGGTTTTTTTTTTTCCTCAGCTGTTTTCCCCCTTAGAGATCTGAGAGGCCAGGCTTGTCTCTTTCTGCTTGTGCATCAAGACACAGCTCAACGGATACTCGAGTCGCTGCTCTCTCTGCGCTGGGGCGCCAAGGACTCCGCCTGTGCCGGCTGACAGCGATTGTTTGCCCCGAGTGCCAGGGCTAAACCTGAGATCAGCTCCTGCTTCCCACAAAATGCAGCATGTTCGTTTTAGTCTATTACAGTAAGAGCTCTGAGCTGGGCACTTGGATCAGGAGGTTTGGCTTGCGCTTAACTCTACAGACAATAAAGCATAAAGGGTTTTTTTCCCCTTAACTTGATGTCAGCCAGAGCTATAAATCAGTTTAGTTACTCACTATAGCTGGTGTGTTTCGTGTAGTCAATTAAAAGCAAGCTCCAAAAACAAATGTCCTGCAGAGTCCTACAGAGGCTTTTTCTTGTATATCGTTCTGGCTTGATGACAAAAATACATAAAAGCTGAGGGAGGGGGAAGCGAAAATGTGAAGAAACCATGTCCCATTTGTGAGAATTTTTTATTATTATTTTTACTGGGACAACAGGATATCCAGGATCTAATTTTGGTTCTGCTATTGATGAGAAATGTGGAAGATTAAGAATATTATTTAATTTATTTCATGTTTTTCTGGGGGGAAAATAGGGCTAGAGGTACTTGTTTTGCATGTATGCTTGTTTTAAGTTCTGTGAGTTCCGTATATAGTAAGGATTATTTAACAATAGATGAGTTTTCTGGAACACTGCAGAAGATGGATAAAATCTGTCTTGCTTAAACTGCTGACAAGATTCTGGGGCAAAGTGAAAGTGAGTCTGACGCTGACATTCTGAGCCTGGATTCAGATGGTACCAAGTTGGAAAGAGAGATGATCTTTTGTTTTGAAAAGGTGCAGTGCAATATTGCTAATAATCTACATAACATTAATACAGTGTCACTAATTGTGACGGGCATCTGTTCCAGGCAGTCGACAACAGTGGATTTAAACCGTAGATGCCTCTACAGATCTTAAATTTGTAAGATTTTTTTTTTCTGAAAATATTTTTTTCACCTTTTTTATTTCATAGGGAACATTCTCTCAGAGCTAGGCTAGGCCATGGAGAGTGACAGAGTTTGTGGGAAAACTTGAGGTATGGCTTTAAGACCTCAGAATTGCTCCTAAGATACGGTGGGCATCTGCCCACATGATTAGCTGTTGGTATGGTAACAATCCCTGATTAGTGAACTGTACAAGTTTAAAATCCCCCTTAAGAGGCTAAAGACTCCTAGACTTAAATGTTCTGTAATACAGCTGCTTAGAAACAGTGAGCGGCCGTGTGTTCTGCTGAAGATGTGGTGGGCCAAATTCACCCATGGTACAACCGCCAGAGACGGGGCCTCTGCCAGGGAAGGGTTTGGCTCAGATTGTTCCTTGGACTGGGAGATGCTAGCTGTCAGCAGATGTGGCTCTGAAGTAATGAGACAGCAAGTTCTTCTTGGTGCTTCTGTAGAGGATCATGTAAATTGGGAAGGACGATTGCAGGGCGACTGTAGATGCCAGGCCATCACCCAAGTACTGTCGTCGCCAGGCTGGGGAGGAGGTGTGTGTAGCTAGCACAGGGAAGGATGTGCTGTGGTAGGTGGGCAAAGTGAGCGGCCATACTGGAAAGCCCTGTTAGGCTGCAGGTTCTGTTCCCCGTAGGCTGGATATGATGTTTGCACTAAGGAATGCTGAGGTGCACACGAGGCATTCCTGGTTTAAAAAAAAACAACAGTTTTTTTATTAACCTTTAGTCAATAGTGTGGGTCACAGTGACTTCTTTTGCTTTTCTAATATCCTGGCTCTACCTTCCCATGACGTTGTCCTGCTGTTGAACTTTTGTACTTTTACTTTCCTAAATAGAGCCCTTTCTGCACTGATAGCCGCTTGCTCGAATTCTGTGGTTGATCCTCGTAACCTTTTTTAAAATAAGATAAAGATGGATTGCATGAGCAAAGTGAGACTGTTGTAAAGCACAAAGGTAAACTTGAACCAGTTTCAGTCCTTCCTAAATTGAGTTGGGAACAGCGACAGAACCTTATGTAAGAGTTGCTGTTCTCCCCATGCTTATGCGATCCATTGTTCAGAAAGTGATGTCTGCGTTAATCGAAGGCAGCCTGCTTGCGCCCTTCGAAAGAGTTTCCATACCTTATGCTGCCAAACAATCTGAAGGTTCAGACAGTGTTAGGTGATATGAGCCCAGCCAGAAAGTTATTCCATAGGGAGAGCCATGACTGCTGAACTGCAGAATTCCAAAGTACAGCCTTTAAAGGGAAGGAAGGAATGAACAGGCAGTTCTGGTTTAAAGCTGATGGCACCAAGACATAATTCATATTCAGGCGTAAGCTCAAAGGTAAATACTTACAGGTTTGGCCACTGACAACAAAATTCATGTTGACAGCAGCTGAACTGAGCAGTTTACAGCTGGGAAGAGCAAGTTCTTTTGAGACTGTGCCTTTCAGAATTTTCTTCAAGCCAGGAGAAGTCTGTCGGGAGGAAAGAGTAGGTAGAGAAGTTTTGAACTGCACCTAAGCCAGGGAGATTCCTATCCTCCCATTGCTGCCTGCACTTGACATTTAGTGAGCACGCTCTAAAGAATATTAGTCTAATTAATCTGAGCATGCTTATTAATTATGCAGGACGTGGTAATGTGGCCTCAGTGTGAGCAGCATGCTCCCTCACTGGCGTTAGGATGCTGAAGTGTCAACGTTTTATTTGCTGGGTTTGATGTATTTATGTCTCTGCCTCGTGATAGCCAAACAAGGGTAAGGTAAAACATTTGTCCTGTGGCTTTGGTTAATTTTAAGTGGTCTTCATCATTGCAAGATTTGATGTCTTTTTATGGCCAAACCCTAGAGGTCTTGTGCCTTATTTACACAACTTTGGACCAAGCTTATCTGGAAATCTACCGCATTCTCTCCACTTGCCTTGTTGTCACTATGTACAGCTGCAGCAATCTTTATCTGTGAGTTTTACCAACTATAATTTTATATATGCAGGGAGGCAACTGCTGCTAATGTTGACTAGCACTAGGGGTAATACTGGTGCTGTAGAACTGCATGAGGGATGCCCAGTCAACGGTGATTCCTTGTTGACAAACAGACCTTTGAGATCTGTCACTTAGCCAGTTCTTAATCCCCCCTACACTCTGCTAATACTGTGCAAATGTACCTTCACGCTGCCGGGCTGTGCCCCCTCAGTTGGCTGCTGGTGCCCTGCCGCTTGACACCGCTGCTCCACTCGTGCGTCAAGCAGAGCTCAAAGCAGAGGAGAGCAGAAGGGAATGGAACAAGGCTGGCTGTCATCATTCCAGCAGTAGGACTTTGCAGATCATATTTAGAAAGGACAAAATCCACAACAAAGACAGGCCACAGCTCGTCAGAAGTGATCACATCAAAACAGCAGATCTTAATAAAAGCCCAGCATGCCGGAGAGATGTGTTTATTAGAAAGTGACTTCAGCATTGTACATGCTCAGCCATACAGGAGAAGGGCTGTATCTACAGGGCAGGCCATCGCCCAGGGCTGTGAAATGCTCCGTAGCTCTATGAGTGGATGTGACTTGGTGGGGATGGACACGGGCTGGTTTGCCTAGGGCAGCAGAACCCGTCGAGCTGGCCTCGAACAGTGCACCAGTCGCTCTCCTGTGACCTACTAGTGAATAAAGCAAATACATTACAGTGTGACAACCAGAGAGGGCAGCTGGTTCTCTGAAACCGGTCAGGTTTCTGCTGCGAGGAGCTGCAAATGTATTTGTGAAGTCAGAGCCCAGAGTCGTAGGCTTTTCCTGTATTTACCAGCTGGGAACCCGTGACACCTGGGTGGGAGAGCTGGTGCTGCTAAACAGACCAGAGTGAGAATCCTCTGGAGTAGCAGCTGTCCCCTGGGGTGTCTTCCTGGACTGATGTCAAAACACGAACCAAGATGTTTTGTGGTTAGAGGTTTCAAGCAGCTTCCAATTTCATTCTTATTTTGGTAGTTGGATTTTTACTGTCCTGTGCAGAAAATGTTACCGTCTCATTCTGCACTAATGCCACTTCTGGAATCTGTTTCTACTAATAAAAAAAAGCAGGTCCAGTGAAGGCAGAATGAGTCAGGCTACAGGACTTGGTGAGGAGTTTTTAATAGTAAATTCACAAGGGATTTTTTCTTGTAGAGTCTGTTACTGGACACTTCAAGGAGGACAAATAATTTTGTCACCTTAGCTAAGTGCATAAGATGTTCCCTGTTCAACACCAGATTCCCAAGACACCTAAAATCATACATAGGTTTGAAAAAACAGTCCATTTCTCTACTGTTTTACAAGTATTTATACTGCTGGGAATTCTGAAGCATCTTCCTAATTAAAACTAAACGAATGCTACTCGATAGATGGTTTGCATTTGTTTTTCTTTGAATTATTTTTTTTTAACGGGGTTTATTTGCTTAATCCTAATTTGCAAAATTCACTCTGTATTTCTCAGTGATTTTTATGATTGAGTCCAAACCCAGCCCACTAACACGCAGGGAGATGGTGTGGGGTTTGGGTTTGCAGGGTTTTTGAGGAATTTGTTCTTGAACATGCGGTGTGATAACTCATAACAGTCTGGAGCAAGAGCCTGGAGCCAGCTGCAAGCACGGGTACCAGCTTTTGGATCCCCCAGGCACCTTCAGTAACACAGCAGTGAAAATAGCATCAAATGGTTCTCTCTCTCCATGTCTAGGTTGTTTTTTTTCCCCTTCAAGTCCTGTTTTGCGTTTGGCTCTGTGTGGGATGGCGATGGTCAGTGGCAATGCAATCCCCAGCAGAGAACCCAGCTGTAAAGATCAGATGATCTCCAAAGGTGGTTCAGTGGTCAGAATGGTGAGGTGGTCTGTGGGAGCCCAGCTCCCTTCTGCTGAGTACTCCTTAGGGGTTGGTATTCAACACCTCAGGACCTCTGCCCTGTGGAAGCGAGTGCTTGTGTCTGACCAGAGCACAGTGAGCTGCAGGCAGTGTTCTGCCTGGCTCTCTCGTCGTCAGGTGGCCAAGCTGAGGGAGATCCAAGCCTGTCTTGGTTCCTCGTTGATAAAAGTGGACATAATACTACTGTCCATCTTGACTGATTTTACAGTATCCCAGTAAAGATCGTGTGGTTTGACTAGGGTAAGGAATCGTAAATTCCTGAGTTAGATGTAATGCTTTGCAGTGATAAGAAAACACCTCTCCAGGCTGCATACTGGGGGGAGGAGAGGGAAGTGGGAGCCAACCTGTAAACAGCAACAGCTCGGGTAACTCTTGTGGTCCTTTAATTAGCACTTCCAGTCTCTGAAGCCCAGCTTTGGTGGTTGTTTAACTAGTCCAGAGGGATTGGGGTTCTAACTGAACTGTAGGGATTTGCTTGAAAAACAGTCACAGTAGCAGAAAAAAGCCCCTCTGAGAGCAGTGGCATCGTGTCATGTCGGTATCATCGCGGGTTCAGCTCCACACTGGGTCAACTGACAGGCTTGCTAATGTAGAGTGCAAGATTAATTGGCTTTGGTCAGCCTTTGCTTCACTATCCGAATATCATTATCAGGAATGTAAATGATTATGCAATGCAGAAAAACACCACAATAGTTTCAGTGTCTCCTTTTATACTTGTCTCTTTTTAAACAGGGCTTTATCTAAATGCAAATGTGATTTCAGCCTTCTGATTAGGACATTATACAGTCATCCATTCCAGAAAAGCACAATTAGTGGATTATTTTATTTCTGACTCAACAGTTCTTGGTTTAGAGAGTTTGTTTGTTGTGCTATGCAGGATATTTAAGTTATCAGAAGGAGATTTACATTATTAGTCAGGATTATAGCCAGACTTTGAGGGGTCGAGGGTTTGTGGTTTTTTTTTTTTTCTTGGCAGATAAAAATGGTAACATTTGTGGGATTTGCGGAGCGATGCTTTTAGAACAAAAGGCAATAGTGCAGATTCTTACTATGCTTCATTGTCTTTTTTGTGCCAAGGAAGGGGCAAACTGCAGCGGTAACTACGCAAATTCCCCAGTCTCGTGGGGGCACAAGTGCAGAGTTTAGCCTTACCTGTCTTTGGGATCTAGTCACTGCTGAGCTGTACTCTTACAGTGCCCTGTTGTCTTAGAATTAATAGTAGGTCTGGTCTCATTAAACAGGCATTTCACCAAAATAGCCATCAAGTTTTCCATGTGCTGTGGTAGATTTCCAGCAAAGTGTTCACTGGAACTGATACGGCAGACGCTGAAGCTACGTGGTCAGAAAAATACAGATCTTTGTGATAAATGCCCTGTGAGTTTACCCATGTCACCAAAATTGTAGCATTTTTGCAGCCATGAATCTGTAGAACTTGAGAGATGTTTTTTCTTTCATCAATCTTTGCATCTAATGGAAAGTCCCGTATTTGTAGGAAGGTGAAGGATTTATTTTGCTTTTCCTGAAACTGATCAGTGTAAATCTTTGTCACAATTTGGATTCGGCAGCTCATAATGAAAAATTACTGCAGTGGAAGTTCCTAATTATCTATAGTGAAACAACATTTTCAATTCCATTGATCAGTTTAATCCTTCCATATTCATATGTTTACGTGACTCTGGTTTCTTGCTCTCTCCCATAGCTTATTTTCTTTATGCTGAAGCGAGCTGTCCTATGCATTCCCAACACATGAGGGATCTTTGCTTCTATGACAGGAAATCTATTGCACCACTTAGGTTTAATTAGAGCACAATGACATGTGATGAGTTGACACATTAAAGCCTAGGAAGAAGTCAACAAATTGGCTCTATTCCTAAAGCATGTTTTGGGATCTGTATTGAATCGGGATGTTTTACTGTACTGAGGTGGACGATGTGAAATACAGACCCAGGTTCCTAGGGTCAGGGGAACTATACCTGTTCTTACCAGCTAAGGATCTAACCCCCCAAAAATGCGTTTAAAGTTCAGTTTAGGTTCAGATCAACCTGAATCCAACTGCATATTCACTAGATTATTTACTGGATGATCAAAAGCCATATTCCCATAGGTTCTGTGTAAGTAACAAGTTGAATCCAACGCCTGGCTCTGATTTGCACTGGGTTGAGAGTTGAGTGTAGACCCAGGACATGTTTTGGTCTGCCCACAGTGGAGTGAGGGGTTCGCTTACATCCTGGGCACAGGAGGTCTTTGCATTCCCCGTACCTGTAGCACTACTTCTGTGTAAATGAAGCTCTTCATCTCGTATCTTTAACGTGTATGTGGGTTTATCATTTCAAGAAGCAGGGTTTATTATGGAAGGAAAAATTACTACAGTAAATGCTTTTCACTAAATAAGGGAATTCTGATGTTTCACAGATGCATGTTTATAATTTTATTTCAGGAAAGCTTAATTTGAGCCAACTCAATGAGCATAGAGCCAACTTACTGCCCTCGTGATGGAAGAGTGGTTTCCTAATTGTTCATGAAAGCTAATGGAAGCCATAGTTTGCCTGTGAATAATTCTCAGGAGGGATCATTGTGAAGTCTTACCTCATCCTTGTACTTTACCCGTAGAGCATATCGAGTAGTCAAAAGCAGACACGCCACCCCAAGCTCAAAGTGCAGAAAAGCACTGTTCAGTTTCAGGTACTGCAGAGAGGTGGGACTCTCCAGGGGTGAGTGAGCTTTGCTGGCACACCAGTGACCTGTCAGAGGCTGGTGTGCATTACCTTTGCTACAGCACGTCACCAGTGGGAGGAGTAGATGACAGCTACAGGGTAGAGGTTGTGGTGAAAGAATCCAGGAGCCAACTCACTAAGATTTCTTGCCTGCAAGATATCAGGTTATCACACCCAACTGTGATGAGAGTGGGGGCTGTTTGAAAACTTACTCCGGTCAACATCATCTATTTTTGAGCTACCTAAAAACTAACTAAAAATCCGAGATGTGTTGCTAAGGTGATCTTTGAGTAAAGTCACAGATGAACTGCACAGACCCCATTTCGGAAGTAAGGGAAGATGTTGGTGTGGGTAAGCAGGACAGGGATCCTGCCATGTGTCCTTCAGAGGTTTATGCCTGTCAAGCCTATGTCTTAGAATTAGTTTTAATATTTCATGTTATTGGTGGAGTAGTAGCCTGCTTAGGTCCTTCCTTAAGACAGCTGGAGGCTAGAAAAGCATTTTCTGACGTGTCAGCAGGGCCTTTCTCAGGGGCTTCCATAACACCCACCAGCCGTGACTCACTGTGGTTCTGCGGGTTCTTACACCAGTGTTCTGAACGTCGGCTGTTGCAGCCGAGCAGGTGGTGAGCTACAGCGTGTGCTCCATTAGGCTACCCAAAAACAGGCTCCCATTACTCTCACCTCCTCCCCATTCCCATCCCACCTGTTTGGCTCATCCTCCTTGCTCTGCCTCATCTTCTGCCCTGTCATTAGTCTGCCTTGTGGCAGAAACTGTTTCCTTAGAGGTGTATGCACACATGTTTGTATCGTGCCTGCCGTGCTAGAGCCTCAGTCCCTGGCCGGAGAGCCGGGGTGCGGTTCCGGTACAGATAATACTGCTAATATCCCAGGGCTCTTTCTCACACATTTCCTGCAGGCAAGAAGCTCTGCTGCAGGAACAGCTCCCTCTTGTTTTAAAAGATATTATTCTTGACAAAAGATAGATTTAAAAAATCAATTTAGCATAGATTTCACCCAATTTTTCAGTAATGAACAGGAAAACAACGATACCATGGGGTGCTGAGATGTGACTGTGCCCTGTGGTTTTGTCCCGTGAGTAAAGCAGTGTTGTAGAGGCCCATCCCCCAAGGATTGAGACGCGTCCTGCGTTTTTGTTGTAGGACTCTTCATTTTCACATAGAATTGTACTTCTTGTGCCTAAAATATGAAAAGATTTTTCAGTGACCCGTGTTGCTGTAAATCAGCATAGCTCTTGTTACTGCTGTAGAGATGTGCTAATTGAGATGCACTAAGTTATAGACCCAGATGGGGATGTGTTTTACTGAAAATGCAGATTCCAGTAGTGCGTATCCCATCGCGATGGGCACTTTGTCAGATGTGGTGAGGAGGTTTACCCCACTTCAGAAGAGCTAATCTGTACAAACACACAGCCCAGGCGTGCGGTGGTTGTGGTGTTCTATTCTGAAATAGATTTGGCTGAAGGACTTAAATGACTTAAGAAAAAGGAAAATATATTCCAAATGATGAGTAAGTATCATAATGGGTGCTAAAATAATGTCATACACCTACTTCATTATTCAGTTACTTATTTATTATCTTTATTCTTAAAAGTAATGATGCAAAAGTGCTTTTTTCCAAATGTTAATTTAGTTCTCTGCAGATGGTAACCATCTGTTAAATGACAAGTCATTTACAGTATTGGATGAGCACTTTATATAGCTGGGGTGGACCTATTGTTACAATATATAAGTGGAGTTATGGAGGCAAAACTTGCTAGGTTTGTTCTTTTCCTGTTGCTGTTACTGAACACATGGAACGTGGCAAACATGTCCATATTTTTGCCCGTCTTCTCCTCTATTTATGAGTTGTTTCCAGTTAAAGCCTGACACTCGCAGGCCAGGCCACAAGGTCCTCTTGAGAGGACAACAATGATAAATGCTGGGAAATTCCAACCCCCCCGGGGCAATTCTGAGTGTCCTCGTTCTGCAGTGTCACCGTGTGGATGGACTCTTCTGGCTGCCCAAGGAAAGCACGGGAAGCCTGAAGGATACTGAGAATCGTGGCTCAGCAAGGAGAAACCCCTCAGGGCTGTGCTGCATAGGCTTAGAGCAGCTTATGCTGTGGGTCTTCTTTAAACTAGACAAAATATAATGTTGCAATGCACCTTAATATTGCCATTGTGAAGTGGTCTTGTGTGACCTGCACAGTTCTGTATTTTAATACCTCGATTAATGACCACGAGCCCCCATCTGTCCATCAGCTAAGCACGTTCTGATTCCTTTCACGCTGTTTGCTTCTAAAGATCCTTCAAGTTACGCTGCTAAACCTTGATTGGCTGACCCTCTTTTCATTACTGTAAAACTGCTTTACACTTTCACTTCTCTGTTTTTATTGAAACTCATTAGGCATGTCTACTTGTGTGTTTTATTTTCAACAGCCAAAACCCTTGAGAATGGCCCCGCTACCGAATGCTGAGTTAGTTCAGAGCTCTCTGCAGTTGTACCGCTACCTGCTTCGCTGCTGTAAGCAACTTCCTGAAGAGAGCATTCGTCAGCATTACAGACATGCCATCAGGCAGGTGAGAAACACACTTCTCTTCTGTTGGCAGAACTCAGGCTTGTGGGGTTTTATTTGTTTTGGTTTTTTCTGCTCTTATGGTTTGGAACAACTTCTCCTAACTCCTGGCACTTGAAATTATTCTTCTGCAAGCTTGAAACATTAGTGGATTGGAACGATTATACTGGGAGCACGTGAAGGAGCATTTTTGTCTGCTTCAAATCTGAAACCTTCTGTTTTCCTTGGCCTTCACCTCCTCCTTTTGTTAGTCAGGAGAGCAAACACTCATTCCTTACACACCTGCATGCATCTTTTGTGATGAAACCTGCTGGTTCCTGGTCAGTCATTTCTTCCTCTCTGTCTCTGGTGTATATATCTCTGGGTGTGTGTGTGTACATATGTGTGTGTGTGTGCCCTGCCCTCAACCCCTCCCGCTGGGTAGCTCATCTCATTGTTCCTATGGAAGTAATTTCAAGCCTTTGATCATAGCTGTTGTCCCGTGTCGTTCTAGTTTTAACATGCCAGTTTCAGCTGCCCTTCTGAATGGCAGTTCTCTGGGTGTTTCGGCTGATGAATATGAAAGGAGTAAGATACTTGATATGAAATTACATTTCACAAGGCTTGTTGGGGAAGTAGCGCTGCCAGGTGCTACAATGGATATTTTTACCTTTTCAGATCAACAGTTTGCTTGCAGCAGGTACTTTCTTTGAGGTGTAAAAGTGAAGGTTATGCTGACAGCTGTTGGGTTAGTCAGGGTGACACTGTCAATGTTGCAGAGTTTCAAGGTTCACGCCGATGAAGATGACCCTGAGCGAATCCAACAGATTATTAAGAGAGCCATCGAAGATGCTGACTGGGTCATGAATAAAGTAAGTGCACCAGATTGTCAAAGTTCTGCTCTCTCAGTTCAGATCAAAGAAGGAAAAATCGGGAAGCTGATTGGGAACAGCAAACTGTTCACTGTCCTGGACAGCGCGGTCTCTGGGTGAAAGCGAATACCCAGCCGCTGGCAATTTACGGTTCTGATAGTTCTTGCTTAAAAACAATGTCAAGATAAACTTAAGTGTATTTTTTAGAACCAATGATGCTTTAAGTTGGTGCCTTATGTAAGTCGTAGTTTTCATGAAGAAATCTGTTAAATTTCAGCAGTGGTGGCCAGTTTATTACAGAAAAAGAAACGACAATAGTTTGCAAGCCACAGTTTGTTGATGTGTGTCAGCTGCTTTCCTAATAGGACTCTGTCCTCTGTCAGTTTATGTAAACCCCCAGAACAATTATTTTTTTCATATCTTGCCTGTGGCTGCGCAGATCAGGGCTAAACAACAGTGGCAAAACTGAGGTAATTGGTTTATTTGTGCCACAGCTATCAGCCAGCGGGTGGATATACCTCTGCACTGTCACAGCACCAAAAGATACCTCTCAAACTGGTTCTTAGCCAAAAGAATGAGGATCGTTTACTGCTAGACAGCCAAGAGTCACCTGTGCTTCCTGGGGTTGCAATCTGACTGGGGAGCATGACATGTTAACATGGATTTCTCAGAGTGTAATGAAACAAGTCAAAAGTTCAGCTCCCTCTAAATGTCTGTGATTTAATTTACTAAATGACTGTTAAGTCCTCCTCTCTGCCAGTCCATGAAATCCAAATGAGAATTGTTATGGGAGCAAGCACAGATTAGTCATAGATTATAAAATTATAGCAGTAGCCAAATCCTAACACTTACAGCCTAGTAAATAACTGTCTGTGCCTGAACCTGATTTTATTCTCCCTACAATTATGAAAACACTCATTCTGATTCTGCTGCAGAGGTTGCAGTCTGCTTCATCAGAAAACGGGTAATTTTGCTGTGTGAGAGGAGGCTCAGATTCACAGTGCCTGCCAAGAGGCATTCTTTTATACTGCAGAGGGAAAGCCCATCAAATTTCAATCTAACTTAAAGGAAACAGATAATTTTGTGTACATCATGAAGAGGGTTGTAAAACCTTGTCAATACAAACCATTACTTTTAGTAGTGCACTCTTTCCTACAAATAATTTTCTTTTTTTTCCTCTTTTTCAGTATAAAACACAGAAGTAGAAGAGGAATGATGAAGACAAGAATGTAATTGGTAAACATCCTTAGAGGCCTTGCAGTCAAGCCCGGTACTACATTATAATTATTGTCTGGAGTTTTCTCTTAGGTCACACAAATAAAATAATTTATATCTCATTGGGATGTCATGAAGCTAAATTAATATTTCTGTGGCTACTGGAGTCTGTAGATTAAAAACTCGAAGTATTATCTTGTATAATCACAAACTTGAGCTTAAAGCCCAAACTTGTCTAAGCCTTGAGTAACACTGAGAGCTTCTCAGGAAAAGTGATGGAGAATAAAAATGTAACGGAGTACAAGTCATTAAGGAATAATAAATAGTGCCCTGTCTCTAACCTCTGGTGTAAACTGACTCCGTTCAGATGGTTCTGTGCACTAAGTGGTGTAATCACTGACATGTGCCCTGCTGTGCAGATAGACCCTTTGGCAACACACAATAAATGCCCTTTAAAAACGGGAGTCCATGTTCTCTTCAAAACAGACCGCTTTTCCACTGCACTAAGACATTTTCATCGGGGAAAACTCGACAGAATTACTGTCTTAAACGAATGCAGGGTACAAGTGTCCTTTCGGGACGGCTGCTGTCCGCTGCTCCGGGGACTGTGTTCCTGCAGGTGGCAGTGCAGGCTGCGGTGCGTGCCCCAGCTCTGAGCATCTGCGCTTGCCTTTGTTTTTGCTGCTTCCAAATTGTTGAGCTTCCTCAAGGGCCAAAATAGAACTCGAGTGGTAAGATAGATGTGTTGCAGGCTCCAGAATTTCTTTTTTTTCATTCAGCCACAAATTAAAAAGGTTCACTAGCTTAAAGTGAAGAAGAATTTGGCAAGTGCTGTAAAAAATGGGTGTGGTAAGCGAGTGCTTTTGTATCTCAAAACCCTCCTCTTCAAGAATTCCTGCCCTCTGTTATTCTTTACTCTGCCACTGTAGTTCCTTTCCCTACATCTACATCTTTCACGTTACCTTCTAAACACTCAGCTTTCGTTACTGTTCTACGTACTCCTTAGTTCTGTCCTCTCTCATCTTGTCTCTCTCCCCTGCTTCTTTCTCCTCCTCAAAGTTTCCTGACATGTGCATCAGAAGTTACTCAGGTATTATTCTGAGGCCATCCTTCTGCTTAATTTCAGATAAAGCATGAAGGTAATAGAGTTTCTCAACAAAGTAGGGGTAAGTTTTACTTCATGTGAGGAAAGTCACTTAAGTGTCTTTCTACTTAAATACATTTCTTTGAAAGCACGACCGTTGTGGTTTAAACTTCAAAATGATTTGATGCAAGGTAGAGAGAGCATAGAAAATATCAGCCTTGGCAGTTGATAAGGAATATCCAGTATGGAACTGAACGCTGCCATAAAAAAAGCTCAGGCAGGTTTGATAGTAGATACTTGAACATGCTACTTGTAATCAAGAACAACAAACCGATGACCTGCGCTGTATCCCAGCTCTATTAATATACTTGATCTGTAGCATCAAGATGCACTGCACTTTATATCAGTGCAGTAGTAAACTCTGAGACTTGGGAGGATTAACAGTGAATGGAAACGTGCTGGTTCCTGAGCTTTTGATGTAGTGTGCTCAACAACCCTCTCTTGCTTTCATTGTCTGGCTTTCTGTAGTCTGGGACAGAATATTTTATGCAGTTACTAAATAGGATAATTATGTCTCAATCATTCTTACATGCCTGTTATTTAATTTATGGATAGTCCAAGTGGGAAAGCACCAGGGAGCTGAAAAGTGCACCGGTGGCATGTCTGCAGCTCCAAGTGTCTGAGGTGCCAGCTGAGGGATGGGAACATCAGCCCCCATCAGACGAAGGTATGATGGACAGAACTGATACAGCAGGGTATTTCGACAGCAGTGATTCAGTTGTAGGCTGTGATGAGATGTTTGAGTCTTTTTCAGTTTGGTTTGGTGGTTTTTTTTTTTTTAATACAGTCTGGTTCTCAGAAAAAGAAATCTTTTAATAGAATGAAAATACAGTGTGAAGATAACTTTATTTACTTTGTTATGAAATAAATTGCTGTCTTGGTGGCGGGGAGGAATGATGCATACAACTGTTTACTTCCTTGTTGTAGTGAAAGTAACCCCAGTGTCTCAGATGGACATATTTCTCTGACTGGGCTGAAGAGTCATCCAGCTGCATAGCTGAGGCTTTTGTTTTCGAGACAGCATAATCTGAGACCAAAGACATTTTATTAGCCTAGATGTAGAGCAGAACCTGAACTCTGAAAAGGAATTTGGGCAGAGCTTCAATACTTTTGACCAAAATTATTATCCAGAAAACTTGTGCTCAAAAGTAATTTAATCCTGAAGTTGCTCTCATTTACCACACACTAACCTGGTTGACCTGAGAGCTTACAGGGTAAGTTGAGTTCTCTTCACTACTGCCCAGGGTCACCTTTGAGCACCCCTCCTCCTCTCTGCCACCCAGCCTTGCTGAGACTGAAAAACTGTTTGAAGTCCCACCAATGTCTTCATTTGGTGTTAATGCCAGTGTGCTACTGCTTACCTGCCAGTGGCTCGAACAGGACCCGCTGCAGGAAAGACTTAAACAGTTGCAGGCTTAACTTTATTCCTGCTGCTCACATGGGAACACTTCATTGATCAGTCTCCTCCATGGTTCTCTGGTGGCAGTTGCAAAGAAAATATCAACACCAAATAGATTAGTGTGTCTCTGTTTCCATATTCGGTCACCCGGAACCTCTGAAAACAAGGATGCTGGGTATAAAGAGGCTGTGGTGTATCCTGTAATCACTGTTGCACACTCTAAAAGGGAAAAACCTCATAGTGCTCATTAAACTCTTGATGCAACAAAGGATAATGTCATCAAAAAGGGGCAAGGCTCTTCTGTTCAGAAGGTTTCATTTCTTTTTACTGAAATGAGGAACCAGCTTCTGTGCTTGTATATCATGCCAGTTCTGGTAAGTAAATGAGCTGTCGATAGGTAGAATGATTAAGGGCTGGTCAGAAGACCATGTCAAAGCCCTAGATTATGTTGGCCCACTGATAAGCACTCCTATAGAAAGCATTCAGTTACCAGCATCACTCTCAGTGTGGAATACTATCGCCTGGCCATTTGTTAGCCAGGGTTTTCACTGTGTTTGCTCAAATGTAATGACTACATTCTCGAAGCCACAGTTTTGCATCTGGCTACTGTAAGACCTTGAGTCAATAACTTAAAAGTACTCATCTACAGTTAGAGGAGTTGAATGGAATTCACTGTTCAAAGGTTGTGTACAGACAACTCTGTCAGTTAAGCTAGAGAGGGTTTCTCAGAATGTCTGTTATGCAAAACAAACATTAGAACAAGGAAAAGACAGGAGAATTCTGTTTAATAAATTGATGTTAAGATTTTCATTCTTGAAGTATGAAGAAACAGATTTAGCTAAGGAAAATGAGGGGGGGAAAAAGTTCATAGTTGTAATCTCCAGGTTACAGACTTACCAACTTACCAGTCAGTCTAAGGACAGAAGCAAAATTAATATATTTTCTTTTCTATGTACATAATATTGGGAACCTAAAGCTGAAATTGTGTGGAAGTAACCTGTGCACTACAAATACAGAAGCAACACATCTAAGGACTGGAACAATAGCAGTTGGCTAGTCACTGTGTTTTGTTTAGTGTACAGGTTCTTGCTCTTGAGGCCCCAGACTAATGTTAGAGTCTACTTCTGTGACTTGGAGCCTCACGCAGAAGCTTTGTGTGTAGCGAAAATACTTTATTTGTTTATATCAAGTTGTGATATGGAAAAAGGTGGTCTGTCTAAAATACAGGATAGTGTTCTGCATGTCACGTGGCTAAAGGGACGTATCTAATTCTGGTCATACTCTTACCTCAGAAGTGTTACTGATTTCAATTCACTCACTCCACTGAAAGTCATTTGAGCCCTGTGGGCACTGAATAGACTACTTCCATCCCAGGCCAGGCTTTGCTTAATGCCGTCTGTCAATAGCTGAATATTCTTCAAATCATTACTTAGCTTTTGCACTTTGTAAACTCTTTTTTCACTTGGTTCATTATGTCACAGGCATTGCTTTTTATTTAGAGACACGTGAGCTTAAGAACTGGGTGCTAGACAAAAACATCTCTCCCATGGTGTTTGGCTCACTTTCAGATGTCATAAGGAAGTGATCTTTACTGCAGTACTATAAAGAACAAGTATGCACACTATTTCTGAGAGAAACAAATAACATTCGCTGTGGGGTTCTTTAAGGTAAACAGTTTCTTGTTCATGAATTGCTTTTAACTTGGCATTGCAAATCGTGTCTTCCTACAAGGTATCTCCTGATAAGATGCAAACTGAACGGGCAGCGCAGCGGCTGGGAGTCTTAGACACTCAGTGTTGTAATAGTCACTCGAGAGTCCTTGGCCTTAACCTGTAAGAATGAGCCCTTAGAGCTTTATGGTCCACAATGTAGAGTCCATCGGAGTGTATGCTTATTTGAAGTGTGAGCAGTCTTAGGCAGGAACTGTGTTCTAAAGCGAGCCAAAGACAGTGAAAATGGCCTGACCCTGGACTGCACTGCCCACTTGCTCAGGTGTTTTACCGCAGCCCTTCCTACTGTTCGGGGCCGATGTATTTCTTGAGCTCAAGCCAGCTGGCACATCTTTCATCTTTTGCATTATTTGATTAATTTATCTTATACTTCTGTCAAGCCAGGTTTTATGAAATAGTGTTAACTGAGATACAGACTACTCATCAAATACTCCTTTCAGCTTGTGATTAATCAGGGCAGACACGTTAACGTTTTAAAAAAAAAATGTTCTTTGAAGAATTTTTTCTGTTTTCCTCATAATTGTGTTTGATATTTAAAACAGTTTGAAAGGTTTAGAAGCAGATAGAGACATTTATTACTTACAGCTAAGAGCTTAACAATGTTTGTATTTATCACTCACGTTGCACGCTTCAGGGAATGATGCTGCACACTTAAACTAGTAGGTCATGAGGAAGACACTTTCTGGAACTGCTGTTTATTGTCCTTACCTATGAACTCCGAGGCCTAAGAATTATCTCCCCTATTCCATAACTGTCAACCTGAGTGTATTTTCCTCCAGAAGAATCTGCCTTCATATTCTGCATTAATCCATTTTGAAAAGGATTAAGTTTAAATGGTGACTTCTGAGACAGCTTTGATTGGGTGCTTCACTACTTCAAACACAATTGCTTCTTTCCGCTGCTGCCCCCCAGCATTGGCTTGAGCCACCTCTTTCCCTGGGCACTTCCTTCTGCCAGCATCCAGCTTCATCTGTTTCAAAACTAGTGCACTTTGTCCTGTTATTATTACAGCTTATTTTCCCCTTGGCATCCTTCTTGAAAGGAATATAAAAATGCTGGTGTTTTAATTAATTATTTCCTGCTGAGCTACCAAATGGATTTTTAAATGTACAAAATTGACGCTAAATTCTCGTAACTGATCGGGCATACTCGTGTTCTGTGTTGGGTAACATCACACAGGATCTGGGTTTTTCTCAGTCTTACTTGAATATTCTTATCAGTCATTTCATCCACAGAAAGTCAGCTGGATCTCAGAATAAGAAACACGGAACAAGGAAAAACATGTGTTTCAAAACAAACGGAATTAGTAGTCTGGAAAATATTATATCATGATGTATTTGCTGGAGACACCTCCCTGATACCAATCTGAGGACTTATTTTTTTCACACCTAAAAATAGAGTATTTTTTTCCACAGTTTTGCAACTGCAAGAGCTACTTTCTCTTTTATTTTCTGTTTTTTCCTCCACTTCTTAGAAGTCACAAAATGATGTTTAACCACAGCTTGCAGTGCAGAATGCAGACACCTGTTGAGTCTTGGAGACTTTTCTCCCTGAAAGGCTCTGTGGAGTTTTCCTCTCTTAGCTGGAAGCATCTCACAGAGTATGTCACAGCTTTACAGCCAAGATTTCCAACAGTGATTCTCAGATTGCTTTTCAGGTGCTTAATCTGGGACACCTTAAAAATTGTGCTTGATGATAGCGTTACATATTTTACTGTCGTGCCGTATAGCCTCCGGGAAATACGGTCACCACTCTGGATTGCTACTTCATATTCTGTCTTGTCCCTTTGGATTGCATGGGAGGGTCTCTGGTTCTCTCTCTGCAGTTGCGTGTACTTGGAACTGCAGTTACCAGTTGGGCTCTCGTAGGCAAGGCGAGAGCAGCACCAGCTTATAATGGTCAAGACACGTTATTTGAGAACCAGCGAGAGCTCTGAACCTCCCCGATTCTCTCCTGTAGTCATTCGCAGCACTCTGTGTTCACCGTCTCCCTTTAGCCTGATGATTGCAGTGCACAGAGCACCTCTGGTTGGGATCCTGTTGGCAAGTAGCAGTAAAATGGATATTTCTCTCCTAGTGTGACTGAATTAGGAAGGTACTAAAGCAGCAATGATCATTTTGCAGTTATTTCAGTAGCACAGCTTAACAATATAGATGTCTCCAAATTCTGTTCCCGGGTGACATAACACAGCCTATAGGATTTCAGTTGCTCTGCCAAGTCTGGTCATTTCTAGTTGATTAAACACAGTGACAAGGCATCCGGTGTGTGTTATAAAACTCAAGAGATGAAGAGCCAGTCCTTGCCTTCTATACTTCTTCATTATCCTTAAAGTTAATTCATAAACAAAGGTGCAAGGTTTAAAGCTGATGTAACAGTACAAAGAATGTAACACAATGTAAGTGGTATTTACATAAAAGGTAACGATTGAAATCCATGTTTGGCTGGCAGGAACAGAACCATAAACTCTTTCATCTAACAACGAAGCTTTGAAAGGAACAGATTGGGTACCATACCAAACCTGTAATCAGATCACTTACTGTACCATGTGTGGGGGATTTTTTTTATTTACCATCTGGGAAGTGCTTTCAGTTTCCTGAAAGAAATCACAAATCATAATTATGTAACTTTCTGTAAGACTCTTATTACACTCTAAGATCCTTTGGGATTCTTAGAGTGTTCTAGGGACTGTCTGTTGAAAGAAAAGCTGGGAGACACAAATCTGGCCTTAATGCTCTATCCAATTCCGTCTTGGTCTGTAAGAACAAAGGCATTCTAGATAATTGCTTATCAGGGTGTTTGCTTTCCATGCTCTTCATGGGTGAAGGAAGTGGCCAAAGCCACTGACATGGGAGGGAAAGACTTGTGTGTCCTACAGTGAGCATTCACCATCTTACACGATTTTTCACTGCCCTGAATACTTAGAGGAATGAACCATGCTTAATCCTGTTTACAGAATTAAAACCGAATCAGTTTTGTTCATCCAGTTTTACAAAAGATACTCCCTGCAGTAGTCCAGGTGGGCTGAGTTCAAGAGGTGGGTCTGATGTTGAGGATATATTGGCCTTCAGCAAGTAGGCATGGAGCCTGGAAGCAAAGGCATTACTCCTGGTTCTGATGGCTAACAAAGGGGAAGGCATAAAGAGGATTATGAAGTTTCTTTGACTATTAGTGGGTTGCTTTCATTTCCCATGCTCGTATGCTGTATTGGAAAAGGAAACATTAAAAGTCATGCTGCTGTCTTCTGTGCTGAAGAACTGCACGCCCCTCTTTCTTGTTTTTCAACTTTATCGGTATTAAAACCCCCAGTCTATTTAAAAATGAGCTGATGAATTGCTGATCATTAGTTATCCTGTGCCCATCTGCGTGTATCGATGCCGCCCTGGAATGCTTCTCTAACGAAAACGATCGCTCATTCCCCGTGGTGCGTTCACTTCTGCTAATTCATCAGAGATGGGGTGGTGTGCTTTCTGTAAAATGTCATCGAACTGGGTAGGAACTGGTCTGCGATGAGGAACCTCTTCCCAAGACCTACCAAAAGCCTGCATGAGCTATCGCTTCTTAGTTCCTTATCCAGCACTGTCGGTCATTGTCTGGGCACATCAGTAGGTACTGGAGAAGTCCTCTTTCTTGATTCAATCATTCTACAACATCTAGACGTGGTTAACTGTGAGGATTTCTCTCTTACCTCTGGGAAGTCATTTCAGGATGCCAGTCATCTGTCTTTCATATGTGCAGATTTGCTCTCCTAGTGGAAAAAAAAAAAAGGGATTTCAAAAGTAAAACCATGGGAGGAGATCAGGCTCAGATGTTATGTTGGGTAAGAGTTTAGACACTTCATGGAAATACAGGAAATAGTGATCCCCAGAAGCTCTACCAGGAGGATGAACAATGTGTTCTTCTGGAGAGTTCTCAGACTAATGGAGCCTTAGAAGCTGGTACATGAGGAGAGTGAAGGAAATGCCACAGTGGTTTTCAGGTAGTGCTGGCTGGAGAACTCTCTTGAGCTGCTTTAACCTTACAGACAGTCTTAAGTCACAGGAAATTCCCCTTTACATTCCTTTTTGCCAGGTGACTAAGCCAAAACTAATCATTATAAAAACAAGATGAGGCAAGAACGTGCTTTTGACGAAAACTCGGTATTTCTGTCACCTAACAGTGAAGTACAGAGTCTGCATCAGCTCCTTTTGCTTTGGTGGCTGTGTTCCAAATACTCCCCCCTTACTACCAGAGCTCGATGAAGCCTTTAAGACTGCACAAAGTGATTATTTTGCATCTTATCCTTTTGGGAATAGAGACAAAAATTGTTATGGATAATAATACCACCTGCTAATTAATCTGTAACAATCCTTTGATGCTTTTACTAGGACTGCTTATTATAAATTAAACCCTCTGCCTTAACCCACTCCATAAAGCCATCCCCCTCCTTCTGGAACCTGACCTTGCCATATATCAACACATGTTCTTCCACAGCACTATTCTTTTTTTATAAGTGACTTTTCAGACTTCCAAGTTATTCCTGCTTCCAAATACAGCTTCAAAGGCTGTCCTTTCTGTCAGTGTGGTCAGGAGTTGTGTAAATAAGCAGTATATTTGCTTGCTGAATGAAAAACAAGCTAAATAATATGTCCCTAGCCTGGAATTGCTATAGAAAGTGAGTGTTGGCTTTCCTTCTAGGCAGTTCCAAGTGAGGAAGCAGTTGTTCTAGTCCGTGATGGAGAATTAGTCGGGATGCATGTGAGTATATTCCTAAAACTACCTTTTGTCTGTTACAAAGAGGCAAAGCATCAAGGACAGAAGTAAGCATGATGTTTTAACAGCCCTGCCTGAAGAGGGGTCTGCAAGTTAAAGAGTGCCTGCCTCCAGCTGGTGTCATCAGTGGATGATCAACACACGTTAGCAAAACCACAGAAGATGCGAGCAGACCTAAGCCTTCAGTTAGGGTTGTGATAAAGCGACAAACTTTCCTAACTTAGTCCCAAGATTTACCCCATGAATTGGAACTGGCAGCAGAGAGGCAGGAGCTTGCTTTCTGATACACACAGTAGAGCCTAACAGGGTAAATTGTCTGTATTTCAATCTATCTGGACTTGCAGCTCAAAATCAATGAAAGCTGACTAAAAATACTCTGAAGATTCTGAAGAATGTGCCATAGAAATACCCATTTTTGGTAGGGGGAGCTAGGTGGTGAAGGAGTTGAGCTCAAGACCACAACCCCTCTAGCACTAGGTTTTTTCATAACCCTTAGAGAGGGAAGGTAATTTTACCCTCACTGGAAGGTTTGAAGACATGGTGTCACTTTCATAGAAGCTGGAAGTTGTGCAGGCTTGGGCAAAACTGGCCTAACTGTAGTGCCTTTCAAGAAGCAATTAAAAACAACTTGAGTGGTGAAAAGGCTCATAAAGCAGAGCCATAAAATTGCCCAAGAAATCCCCTGTCTCCATCCAGGAAACAATGGGCAGCAGCTGAATATGCTGTGATTTTGTGTAGGCTAAGCTATGCTGGCCAGAGTTTGATGCTTGAATGTGCAAAATAAAGTGTAGATAAAGGCTGGTATAAAGGAAAAGCTAGGGACTTGCAGGTCAGCAATAAAGATAAGCACGTGAGTTCTATTGAAATTGTTTCAACAGTGCTAAATGTTTCAACAAAAAAAACAAATGGATTGCAAATTATTTTTCCTTTCTAGCAGAGTTCTGTAGTGTGTTTAGCAGGTGAGAGATTGATGTGAGGGGAAATGACTCATTAACTGGGACTGCTGCAGGTACTAGGGGGAGGGAGCACTGATTTACTAATGCTAATTCTAATTGGTCCATGTGGAATCTGTTCTTTTTTCCCTAAAACATTTAAATTTAGAAGCTGTATAAAACACTCCCTCCAGTTTCTATCAATTTTTTCACCCTGGCTCTCTGCAGTAGTAAGTATTGGTAAATATGCCTGGACCTGGATGATCAAAGAAAATCTTCCATTCCAGAAAGGGGTAGGATGGATGAATGCCTCTCTGCCAGGCTTTACACAGAGATTTTATCCTGCTTCATGGTGGACTCTCACAAAAAGCAAGAAACTTTTAGAATGCCTCTGATAAATTTCAGTTTGTCAAACCCGGCCGATCCAAAGAAATACGCACGGTTACAAAACCAGAGTGCTTTGCATTGCACGGGTAATTGTAAGGATGGGTTGTTGACTACCAAAAAAATGAGGCTGTACAGAGATCATCTCAGATCTGGTGTTCTCCAGAATATTGCTTCATCAGAGAAAGCTTCTTTGGGGGTTTAGCAATAGTGCAAACCCAGTGTCAGGGTGGGGACGAGAGGCTGAGCTGTAGTCAGCAGAATGAGATTTAGCATTTCTAGATCTGGTACACGTTCTCATGGCAGTTTCCTCCTTGATCTGCTCTAGCGCTTAATCCCTCTTCTTATCAAGCAGATAAGCAGGCTGGGACAGAACTGATAGAGAAATACTGGGCCGTCTTTGAGAATTTCCCTGCTGATCTTCAGAAGAGACGAACAGGGAGAGAACAATCCTGGAGATTTGGGTACAGGCATGACTTGGTAGAAAGACAGACATGGTAAATCTGCAGATCAGGTAGCTTGAAATAGTTTCTTTTTGTTTGTTGTGGAGTGTTCAGTGGACTTTGGGAGGAAATGGCCAAGATGCCCAATGATTCTTTCTCAGTGTTGAGCAGATCAACTGCTTCAGCACTTGCAACTGCTACAGACATCGTAAAGAGTTCATCAGGAGGGTGCCCTTTGTTTTCAAAAGGAGTTAGTAATAAGTTGTGTATTCATTTTAGCATTCTTAGCCAGCTAACATCACAGACTTTTTATGGCAGGAAAATATCTTAAGTGCTTCATAAAGATAGCAGAATGTTAAATAAGGAAGTGGCACACGTTCAGAAGACAAACTGATTTATGAGCATGGTCTTATTTTCTCCCTTCAAGTTCAGCATCGTGATTGTCCCTCAGGGAGGAAGTACAGCACTAGATGATGATCCATCCTTCTCTGGATATCCCAGTTTGTCCCTGTTCTCAGACTGGGTTGCAGTGAACGCAAACTCTTGCTTTGGGGATGAAATTCAGCCAGTGTCTGAACTTGCGCCTAAGACCAATTTCTGCTGGTCCAAGGCAAGGAAGCGATGGTCAGTGTCCTTTGGAAACGTGCACAGCGGAACACGGCATTAACGTGCCACTCAGGAAGGCACCTGGATATGGAGACAAGTTGGGCTGGAGACATGGGAAGAATGAGAAACAGTCTCTGAGTCCAGTACAGGAGGACCAGGAAAATTTTGCAGTTGTACACATCAGAGGCTTTGTGGGAAAGGCTGGCAGGAGGATTAGTGATGCTGTAGCAGAGAAAACATGCTTTCCAGCTGGGCAGAGCTGCGGAGGGAAAGACCTCAGCACAGTCCCCAAGGGAAAAAGAGATCACTGTGAGTGTTGCCATCACCCACGCTCACAGTAAGCAAGGGAATTATAAGGAGAATATTATTATTCTGCAAGGGAGAAAAAGCAGACCTGAAAGTGTGTGTTCTGATTATTTCCTGATACATATAAACTGATTTTCTAAGGGTTTAACTTCCTACTTCCTTAATCCAGGATGGAGCACTGTTGCTCCTCTTTGCATCTAAGGTTATCCTGAGCACATATTACTCACTTCAGTATTAAGCAAAAATGTGTGTTTTGGTTTTTTTTCTTTTAATGTGATACCTCTGTGGCTCCAAACCAGAATATTGCAGAAATAGCCTGCGCTACGTGCAGACTGCAGGCTCTGGGGATTTTGGTGGACTTCCCAAGAGTCTTAATAATAACAACCTTTTGCAGAGCTTGTTAAACTGAAGAAAGAGTCTCTGTTCATATCTCATGCAAAACACGGACTGTATTTTGTAATGATGCGAAGTCTAATGTAGACAGGTGAAATCAATTCTCTAGGAGAAAGTTAGGTAAAAGGTCAGGAACAAACACCCCCTGTTTCGGAAATCAGTGATGTCACGCCACACCAAGAGCCCCTATCATTGCCCAGTCTGACTAAACATTTACTTGGTGTCAACTGCAGGTAAGTTTTCAAGTCCTGTTGAGCTGAGGAAAGTGATCTGCTTTCTGCAATAACAAGAGACTTAGAACCCCACTCAAGGATTTTAGCGTGGTGAAATCGACCTCCGGAACCGTAGCGTTCTGTGTGCAACCTCCCCGGGTGTGGAGCAGCGAAACGGGAGCGTGTGGCTGCAGTGGTATTTCTAGCACATTCCCATGAGCACTTACACAACTGCTGGCTGCATGTTCCTTGCATGGTGCTTCGGGACTGTACTGGGAGTATACTCAGTATACGTTAGCAGTATTTCAGTACCTTTGGATGGGAAACAGCACAAAAATGCAGAATGCAGCTATACCATTTAAAAAGAGTCCTTATTTTTTAGGCTGAATTTTAGCTTCTTTTCCCTGTTAATGTATTTTTAACTTAAGTTACATTTATACTTCAATATTCTGTTGTTTCAGCACAGAAATTTATGGATTGTTTTTTGAAACCCAGTTTTTAAATCTCTTGTATTGTCTGACCTTGCTCAGAAATTGAGTCCTGCTGACTTCAGCCAGTGCTCTGCTACCTGAACTGGGAGTTTCTTCCTCAGACCATGCTTTTGCTAAATGAGAACCCATCTGCAGTTCCCGTAGCTCACTGTTACTTCTCAAGCTAAACCCTCTCTATGCCCATGGCAATCTTCAGGTGATCTTTCTGTACACTCTGCTGTGACAAGCGTGAATTGCAGGACCGGAGATAACAAACCCTGCTCTCTGCATTTTCCCTGCCAACTATTCCTTGTGCTTCAGACGGTGGTATCTTCGACGGGCTAAGTTTAATGAAAACATGGCAAGGAGCGCAGGGCACATAGCCCAGCACGCACGTAGCCCAGCAGAAAGCCACGCAGAGGACACCGGGCTTTACTCCCAGTCAGCTGCCGGTTGTTATCTCACTTCTGGGCTGTCGTTTGCCAGTAGCTGCCCTTTGCTGCTGGGCTGACGATCCGGCGAGTGAGTCACAGTGAAGTGGCTTCTGGTGTACAACGTGCATCCAGACACAAAGAAATCTGTTATTGGTTGCCCGATTGCCTCCTTCACTTCCTCGTGGATGTTTGTAATCTGCACACATGGGAATTTTGAAGAGGGTGACTGGGGTGGGGATTTTGTCCTGATTGCATTTCTGAGTTTGGCCCAGCTCTTACAACTAGCAGACAGGAAGGGACTGGTTTACTGGCACAGCACAGCAAATTTAACACTCTCCTTTGCGTTCATTTTTGCCCTCGGATGTTCATGTCATGAAATTTTCCACCCTGCCCTGTCATCACTTGACATGCAATGTTATGCTCCCTAGATCAGGAGGTGGCAAATGAAGCATCACACTTTTCACCCTTAACTGCTGCTTTTTACACACTTTAATCTGCAGAAACTAAAAAGGAGTCCAAACAGTATCAGTACCTAGACCTGAGTCTTTTATTTTGCTTTTGATAGAACGTTATCCCCTCTTTATGAAGAACACTTCAAAATAATGAAGCCACAAGTGAAGGAGATGATGCAGTTAATGTTAAATTCTTATAGGTCCAGTAAGCACTCAAGACGCGAAACCAAAGAAATTGTTTTGGTGACTTGCAAAGTTTGAGGGAATGTCCAAAGCAAACAAATTTTCTTTGGGAAATGAAAACCAAACCAGTGGGGCAGGGGGAGGGGGGTAATTGACAGTAATCAATATGAGGAGCTGTTTGAGAACACTTTTTTAGCAGTACTCATTAGTGTTATTAGTTGTATTTTTCTATGACAGAAACTACCCGAAGCTTCCAGTAAAAACAGAGAATCTGTTGAGGTTCCAGAGCATAAAGGCAGGAAGAATTGGTGAGGAACTCTATTGTTTCATTGGATAAAACTTCATTTTAAGTCCTACAGGGCCTGGGAGGTGGTTTCCAGAGACCAGCTGCTTTGTGTGTTTACGAGTGGAATGTCTTAAGGAAAGACATTGTCCATAGAATCATTTTTACTACTTTTCACCTTCCAAAGTAAATGTAGCAAATTGAAAAAGCTGAAATCTTGCATTTTTATTTACCAGCTTCATTTCCCACGTCTCCATTAGACAGAAAGTAGAAGTGGAAGATGAGAGAGTGGAAATTCCTAGTCTGTGTTATTGTGTAATCGCCCGAGTGTGACGTGTGTACGCAGTTGTCACTGCTTGGCCACTAGGGCAGCCTGTTTTCGCCATACTCCACTCAGAAGAGCTTTAAGGACAGGGACTGAAACCTACCCCTATGAGATTAACAAGCACTGAAAAATACACCAGACATAAGTCACCTATAATAACCTTTTAAAAGTTCTTATCATCCAGCTGGACTCCTCCCAACCCGTGTATCACAGGCTCCCTTCCATTTCTGCTGTTTGGTGTTCAGTTTAGGAATCTGGGAACTAAAAATCTATTTTTTTGCAGATAACGGTTTTGGATGAGAAGTGCAAACTTGTTAGCAAACTTAAGGCTTGTAGATACTATCCCATGGTGGCGTGGCACCCAGTCTAAGGCAGAAAACCTCACCATTTCTGTATTTATTTAGCTCGGAGCTGAAAGAGTACAGAGGAGCTGCGGCTCCGCTGCGGAGCTCAGTGCCCCATCGCAGCAGACACTGGATACAAGCTCAAACAAAGAGACAATACTTGTCCTAAAATCACTTTTGAACTATGTAATGTACACTGAAGTGTTGCCAGGGAAATTCTCTTCTACAGTTAAGTGATAGCAAGCTGGAAAATGTGAATGAGGTCTTGGAGGTAGGAGAAAAAGTAGCACATCTGCCCAGAAAAGGAACAGAAAGTGAATGAATGTTGTTAATGGACCAGATGAGTTATTCGTATCACTAAGTGGTCACATGTGAAAGAAGTAGTGAGCACTGAAAGGCAGGAGTCCATTTCCATTTTCTGTGATCAGACTCTGTTTTGATTGATTATCTTACTCTGGTGTCTCATCTTGGGTTTCTAGGGCAGCTTTTTTTGCTGCGAGTCCTGCTCCTCGTACTGACTTGTGATTGTTTTCTGGTGGCTCAGAAATGGATACAGTTGATCTTGCTTCTGGGGCAGGGAGATGGCCCGGGTGCCATGCGAGGCTCCCGTCCAGCCTTTTTTTAACAATGGTTTGTTACTGGTACTTGGAGGACGAAATTTCCTGTTCAGCCAGTGAAGTTAATCAACGGGAGAGCGCAGGAAGCAGAGGACATTTCCTCAGGAAAAGGGGATGCTTAAAGCACAGAGGCATCAGGTGGTAAATGCAAATACGTCATCCTCATCCCAGAGGAGCATGTGAAGTCTTAAACCTTCTAGGATGCCACGTGTTGATAGATGCCTGCAATGTTAGATTTCAAACTTCTGCAGCTGAATACAGCATTTCTGAAAGATCAGCATGGAGACATCTCAGATAAGTATAAAACAGGAAAGTTAGAGTTGGGGAAAATCACTGGTAATTTATGAGAAGTAGGGACAATTGAGCGCCATCTCTTTAGGGGTGCGTGGAGTTAGGAAATTTGGCCCTATTGTCATCATCAGCTTTGCCTCAGTGTCATAGTCCTTTGAAGACTCGAGGTGTTCTGATCTCAGAGGAGCAGCCTTACAAATGGAAGGATGTTTTAAGAAGATAACTTCTTGAGCTGATGCAGAATATTGCAGTTGGACCAAAAATGTGGCTTGATTCAAATGAAATGGCAGAAAGCTTATTGTTGAGGCTACTGGCCATCACATTTCCAGAAACAAACCAAAATTTAACTGAAAATGACAGCGTGCTTAGAATGCCATTGAATAGGTCAAGCATTCTGCTCTGAAAGGGCACCTCTTTCATCAGAGTTAATGCAAGAAAAACAACTAATTCTCGTATTTTGATATGGCAGAGGCAGAAGGGGCCGTGCAAAAATAGGAAATGTGTGTGGAATTGGTTTTCTGAGAGAAGAACTTTCCAAACAGTGCAGAATATTTGTAGAAGGAGTGCCCAGTGAGCTTGTTCAGTTAATCTGTGACTTCACCTAAGAAATGAAAGGTGTTCTCTTGTTGTTATTATTCAGAGGGAGTTTTAGTATCAGTTTTGGTGACTAAAAGAACAGGTCTTGTTTGATAGACTGGAGTAATGAAGCAGTTCCCTGAATGGCTGTACCTCAGCCAATTCTTCAAACAAATCTCATGAGGAAAGATGATGTTTCTCCTCTTCTGGTCATTCCACATCTGATGTAAAAAAAAATAGAAATATAGATACATAAAAGCAGAGTGTGAGCATTCATGAGCAGCGAATGCGAAGAAAGATGGGCTCGATATAGTCAAGCAGGTGAACATTCAACCTACAGAAAACTCAGGTCCATTTTTCAAGAGATCCACCGCTGTCAACCCTGGGTGGGATATATACAGGTGTATTCATGCATGAACCCAGGTACACACTACTCGGTTTACCTCTAGGAGTGCTTTACACAAGCACCTTATGTTATCTTATAAATAGAGAAACTAGACAGAGAAAGGGGAAAATGCCTTGCCCAAGCTTGTCCAGTAAAAAGTGACAGATGAAAAAAGAATGTGCGTTTCCTTGTTTCCCTTGCAGCTTTATGCCTGGTTTCTGTAGATCTTTGATCAGCACCTGTAAATCTTTCTCTAGTTATCGTTGTAAAGCTTTTGACCTTGTAATAGTCAGCAGATTTAAGAGCTGTTTTAATTTGTAAACAGTTTCCTTAAAATAGTCATAGCCAATGTCAATGAACAAATAACTCGGGCCAAAATCCTTGAGACGGTCCTGACACCACCCTGGTGTTTCTGAGTCTGCAGTTGCCTGGCAGCAGGTTCCCCTGCATGCCACCGTTGGCACCGGGAGCGCTCGTGGCTTCTGGACCGCAGGTAGAAACCTGGTTTTATAATCTGGGAATGTCCACGTGTTGTCTAAAATTGCAAATCAGCCCACTAGTCCCATCTTCATCGTCCAGCTGTTCTTCTGGTGTTCGCACATGCAAGATGGTGAAGTTTACTTCAGGGAGCTGCAGTTTCCTTCCCATTTTTCTGGTGCATCAGAAAAGCACAAAGGGGCAAACCTCAGAGACAGCAACAGGTAGTTAAGCTGCTCAGGAGAGGAAGAAATTGTACAAATACTCTATTGAGAGAGATCCTTTAAAACTTGATCCAAAGTGAAGAAGCAGGATGTTTGTTAAACTTCCAGTACCTGTCCTCGGCTATCCTCCCCTGTCTAAGGGCTTTGCTGATCTGTACACTGCATCTCTGGGGTTCAGTAAAGTTTGAAGTTGCTTACGCTCTTCCTACAGCTGCTAGTTTAACGTACAGGAGCATGTGAGGGTTCTTGAATGCAAGAATCTGTAAGAGTTCTTCTGGGAATTTAAAAAAAAAATTATTTTAGCATTGCCTGGAAGGTTGCTGAAGCTGTTGCGCGTGGCACGCTGTTCTTATCACGGAGCACATGTAGAAACCAAGGTTGCAGCACTCGGCGCAGGAAGGAGGGGATGCTCTTAACATCAGGAACTAGTGGCTGCTGCTCTCCCTTCCGTCAGGCACATTATGTAATCCTGCAGCAGCACATCAGCTACACGCCCTCCGCTTCTGAAAGAAATACAGGACATTTTGGGATTCCCCTTTTGTCCACTCTCCATGTGCAGCCGTCCTCTGCTGTTTTGCATATATGGTCCTGGAGTATAAAATGCCTTTGCCCCACAGGAGGAAAACACAGCAGGAGAGATTAAAGGAAGGAAACTTTGACATCTCCTGGCAGGTTTGGAAAACAGCACGGTAAGACAGCGCTGCGTGTTGCCTTTGCCATTCATTTGCTGCAGCTCGCGAGTGGGAAACTCGACTTTTCTTTTTTCCATTTTAGGAGTAAAGTGCTAGAATCAGCCTCCTGCTCTCTTTCCAAGCTGTCCTGCTGCTCTGCAAACTCGGTCCCTCTTTCTGCTGGTGTAAAGGTTTGTGCACAGAACAGGTAGAGCTGTAGATGTTATTTAAAGAACCCTGTTGTGGAGTACACAGAACACAAGTTCTTGCTCTGAATGCCAGTGAATGGAAAATTTGTATCCTCTCTCCTCTATTTTTCTCTCTTTTTTATTTTTCCCTCTTTTTTATTTTTCTCCTTTTTTTTTTTTTTTTCTCTTTTTTTTTTCTTTTTTTTTTGTGTGTGTGTATTGTTCTTGGGTGGGTGGGTCTTTCTTTCTTTCTTTCTTTCTTTCTTTCTTTCTTTCTTTCTTTCTTTCTTTCTTTCTTCTTTCTTTTCTGTCTATGTTGTAACTGTAGAGAAATGCCTATTAGACACTATTTATTTTAATCAGCGTAACAGGCAAGTCCTAACACCTTGCAGTTTCTGCACAGATAGTTACACACATTTATTTTCTTGTGTGATTTGCAGCTGACAGCATCTTGGGAGCCCCCCGTATAAATTTTACTGAAAAAGCAATATAAATAACCAACTAATACATCAGGAATATATAGCAATGTGTATTTTCTTTAATTTTTTTGGAAACACCCGGCTTTGATTTCTGTTATGAACCAGATTCAGACACTGAGGCCAATTCTGCTTTATCTAGCAATTTGCTAGTTTGCTTTTTTCTCCTGCCGCACCTTCCCTGGCACAAATCCATTTTAGGACCAGAAATTAGCAGAAAATGTGTGTTCACATGAATAGCACTCAACTTTGTACATTCTTGGCATGTATTTGAATGTAACATATGCACATATATCTCTCTCAAAACGCAGAATTCAGAATCTCAGATTTCCGTTTGTCTCTGGCAGACGAAAACATTGCAAAACATATTGGTGAATTTACAGACCGATTTTGGTTTTCATTACTGTGTGAATAACACAGCAAAATTTTCCACCCCTTTTCCCAGCTAGCCTACAGTGATGTGAATTAACAGAACGTTTAATAACGCTTCATGAGCACAGAACTTAAAACCACCCAAGAGCCAAGGCACGCTTTTCATAGAAGTGAAGCATGTCCGTGTTGTTCTTCGATACTGGTATCTGCTGGTTTAGGCAACTGGGGGACGTTTGAAATTCTCTTGCCAGTGTTTTCAAGTAAGGTGTGGCTGCAGCTTTACGCTGACAGTCAGGGCTGTTAGGTTTGGTATGGAAACTCTCAGAGTCAAGTCATTTTCCTTTTTTGAAACAGGAAGTCAGTTAGATAGATCAGTTAGCCTGGTGGGTTTCTGAGCCCTTTTAGAGGGAGTTACCTCCTGACTCAAAATCTGACCTTGTTGTGGTTTTTTTTTCCCCTCCTCAGAAGTGTTCCCTCATCACACAAAACAAGATTTCGGCTCTGTGACCTAAAAGCATAAATAAAGCATACAAAATGTTGTGCCCATGGCAGTTTGTATTCAAACCTCGTGCTGCTAAGAGCCAGTCCTCTGTGGAGAAGGACATCAATAATAACGTGGAGAAAAATAGGAAGATCCATGGGTAAGATACTTGTCTTTTAATGCTCGATAGCCTCTCATTTGAAAAGGAACAATATTAAGTGACATGGGTTCTGGAGAAACTGTCATGTGTTTCCAGAGCAATACTATTAACCAAAGAATGGTTGTCCCTGGGGGTCACTGGGTGGTGTTGACTTGGCAAGGTACATTTAAGCTTTTGTGTCTAAATTATACAATCATTGTTCTCTTTCGTAGTCCTAAATAGATTTGGTGTGCTGTGATGGTTTCACATGTGCTAGGACTTAGGAGGCGTCTGTATGCCACAAAAATAAGCAAATGGTTTATTAATGCTGTAATTAAGTTGGTAAAATATTTCTGTGATGCAATATCTAGAAGACACTGTACAATATAAGTTTCACGTGCATATTAAATTCTCAGTTTTCAGGCTGTTACTTACTTAAGTTTTCTGTTGCACATCATTTCTTCCTCTGCCCTTCCCTGTCATTGCTCAAAGTAGTTTATATTCAAATGTGAAGGTAGCTGAAGCTGACTAGTGGAAGCAGGTGATCACACATGCATTGCTAGCTGAAACACATCATTGCCCTCTCCACACTAAGGGGTTTGGAGCTCGTGGTCTGGATGCCTCTTGGGTGTTTCTGACCATCTTCTGAATCTGATATTAAGAAACAGGAGTTCAGAAAGGATGAGTTAATGCATGCAATGAAGGAAATCAGTATAAAAGTATGTTATTCTTTTAATTAGCTGGAGATTGGACCTAGGTGGAATTTTCACACATTGCCCTGAAGATTTCCACCTCTTTGTTTAATTCCTCTGAGTATTTTCTGGCTAGATCGTAACTGTACCGGTGTCCCTTGTTTAGCTTACAGCAGTGATACTCAGCTTTTACCATTCCAGGCCATATCTGTTGTTTTCCTTCCCACACGGCGATCTGGGAAGAGTGTAGCTTTGCTATTGACTTCTAGTCCACCCCACCCCTCCCACTGCTGCCAGTGGTTGCCTTATTGACTCAGTGCATCTTTCAGAGGCTGCTCTGAGCTCCCTACTGATGCTGCAGGTAAAACTAATGAAAACTAAGCACGTTGTGTTACACTGAATTGTCTGTCTTTCTTTTAAAGCTTAGGAAACGATGCCATATTACCTGATCTGAGCAAGAAGCAGATAGAGATGCCGCCTGTCCTGAGCTCAACCATGGCCAGTGACGGCAGAGAGGTCGGTTTCTGGTGTCGTTGTTTGACATAACGGGTCACCCGGGTGTGCTTACCGCTCACAACTTCTCAAGCTCTCGTGCCAGGTCTAGCTGTGGTGACACAAGGTTAGGGCTGCTGTGAGATCGTGGGATGAAAGATCTCATCTGAACAAAAAGGAGCTGTGGTGAGCCTTAAGGGAAAGAGGTGACCCAGTGTCTCATTCCTGTATTCACCTTTGAAAACCCAGCCCTTGATAACAAACATGTCCTTCCTCTAAAACTGTCTGCCTGGCTGTTCTCCCGAGACTGTGACTATTGTCATAAGAGGCCTTGGTGAAATGTAAAAGATGTTTCCAGTGGCAGATGATGTTTGATTAGTACAGAAATACTGCTTTTCCCATTTTGTATCTAACTGTGGATTAGGTCAATAGTTCTGTACTGAAATGGATAAGCACATGGGAGGAGAACACATTTATGCCTGGTTCCTTGCATTTAATTTGTTGCATTTTCTTTTCTCTGTCCAGAAACCTTCCCAAAATGGTATCAAAGCTTCAGACCAAATACCAAGATGTCCAAGGCACGTAAAAGTAAGAAACTTGGAAAACGGATCCAGCTTTCTTGACACACTACACCTGACAGCAAAGGAGGTAAGATATGGAAACTTGAAGCGTGGTTTTTCACAGCTATGAAAGAGAGGGAGTGCAGCATTGGTTTCTGACATTTATTGTTTTTCAGGTTATCAACTGCCGGACCAAAGCCTGCCAAGGGGCACTCATGACCCCAAAGGGCCTGGTGAAAGGTACCAGAGATGGGCCAGTTCCACCAGAAGAGCTTTTACCTCAGGCATTAGACTTTATCAAGCAATACTACAGTTCATTTAAAGAGTAAGCCAACTTTACCTTCCTTTCTGGTAGAAAGTCTGTCTGTGAGACTGTAGGAGAGTTTGTTTTCTTCACAGCCATCGGTAACTATGCATTGCATGCCTTCAAAAAAAATAAAGACTGTTAGAAAAGGTAAATCAAACTCTTACTGCACTTCATGTGCTGTGTCTGCCGAGCCCAGGTCTTGGGAATACAGAGATGGACTCTGCACAGTGCATTCCTCAGCCCCATCCCTTGGAGGGTGCTTTGTTCTAGTATGTTTATAATAAGCAGCTTGGTTGGGACTCCCCTGCAGAATGTTACCTTCTGCTTTCTTAGCATGGGATGTTAATGGGATTAACTCCTACGCAGATCAGTCTTAGATGGAAATAATGTGCATAATGCTTTTTGTTTGTGCTGTTCCGAGTATCTTTTCTGTGTTCTTCTGTTCTCTGTTTTGACTCTCAAGGCTTTAGCCAAAGATTGGAAGGCCAGTCTCTTGCTTCTCAACCTTGCTCTGTGCTATCAGCAGCATAAGCTCACTGAGCATGCTGAGAGGGATGCTCTAGCTTCAGAGAAGAGGTTTGTGTTTTTGCAAAACTGGACGCGGTGCAGAGATGTCTTGTTGCAGGAAAAGCTGGGACATCTGGTTGAGGTCCAAGAGTTTGCAGTGACAAAGTTTGCACATGACAAACTTTCAAGTGACAATTTAATGTTTGCTCATCCCATTATAAAACAGTATCAGACTTTCAAAGGGACTCAGCCACATAATGGGTTCTTCTTTAGACACTTTGAACTCTTGTACAAAGCTTTCTTCCATCTGAATCTTTGTGAAAGCCCCTGTCGTGCACACAGGCTGTACTCACTTGCCAGCCTATTGCATTTGCACATCTCTGTGTTTCTGCTCATGGCTATTTGATCACATTGATTTGCACTATCTTACATGCTTGCCCTTGATCTTTCATCTTGTTGAAAATGCAAAAACTCTCAGACAGTGCAGGCTATTTTCATTCTGTCTGTAAGCCAACAAAACAATTTTTGTCTGTGCTGTGATAAATATTTCCTGATGTTTTGACTTCATTCTCTGTTATCAAACCAAAGAATTTTAGAGTTAGTTTCTCTGACAAAGGAATTGCTCAGCACTTCTTTTAGGAATGAAAATCCAACTGACTTTGCTCAGAAGAGCTGTGTCCCTCAAACAGGAGGCAAATAATAGAACTTTGAGAGGACAGTCACTATAACCCTACTTTGGGGCTGAAGCTGCCTGCTCTCTACTCTTCATTTGCTTGTGATTTGACAACTTTTTTCCAAACTAACCTAGAAAAACCGAAATTAAACTGAAAGCTTTCCCAGAAAAGCTGGTGATCAATCCATGTATATGTTGGGTGGTGAAAGGATGGTGTCACTGCTTACATTTCTAGTGCATTAGTTTCTTCACTGGGCTGCTAAGCTCTGTCGTTTGCACTTGGTAAAGACAGTTCCTAAATTCTGAAGCCAGGAAAAATTCTCCTCAGGAGTCCTCAGCTGGAGTCCTGTGTACTAAACTCAGCCCTTGACCTGGAACACTGCCCACGACTGCTGCAGTAGATGACGGCCGTGCTCTGGGGACAAAGCCTGGCGCAGTAGCGGGGAGGGGGGGAGCAGATGATGGTGACTTCTCATATCTGAAGCACAGCAAAATTGCTGACTTTGTGACTTAATGGATGTTTTCATAAAATATGGGGTGTTTTAGGCTGACCTGCATCCAGAGAGTGTAGACTCCTAAGAAGAACAGGTTTCTCACTGTTTATTCAAGCCTGACGTATCTCACCCTACGCAGATGCTAATCCCCTCCCTAGAAATTTGCTCTACCTGCCCCCTGGCAAATAAAATCAATGGTTTTGGACTTGATCTTAAAGGTCTTTTCTAACCTAAATGGTTCTATGAGTCTATGTAAGTACAAGTCTTGTGCAAAAGGATGCTCAAAAGCTTTATGGCCTCAGCAATGCCTGTGCTCTTCTTGACTCAGAACGTAAGGAGAATGTCTGCAGCTTAAATCAGTTCCAAGTAATTAAATTCTCATTGTTTCTTTTCATGGCCTCTTCCTGTTCAAAAGGCCAAAAACAGATGAACACCTGCTCCGACTGGAAACAGTGACCAAGGAGGTAGAAAAAACAGGAACCTACCATCTGACAAAGGATGAGCTGATCTTTGCTGCCAAACAGGCCTGGAGGAATGCGCCCAGGTGTATTGGGAGAATCCAGTGGTCCAATCTGCAGGTAAGCAGTGAGTCTGGGCGTTAGGGGCCAAATGCTCATCTGCTGTAGATCAGAAGAATGTCCTTTACATTGGTAAAACGTGCCAGTTGCTCCAGCTGAGGACTACTCCTTCCCATACATATCATAAGACCAACATTTTCTTTTGTAGTTCTCTGCTTCATAGTTGAATGAAAGCATGTGTAGGAGTGCTCACCTGGAGCCAGCTGTGTCACGGAACCAGGTGCATGTCTGGCTCCTTGGAGGGCTGTTAGGGGTGAAAATGATGTGTATGAGAACAATAAAAATGCACCTTTCCTAGCGGAGCTACAATCAAATTGGGACATACTGGGTTTTCATTTTACTATTTTCCTTAATCTTTCCTTTCCACAAATGCATAAGAAAAATGAGCTTACATTGCTACTTCATAATCAAGTTATTTTTCTTCTGGAAATATGTAGGTATTTGATGCACGTGACTGTAAAACAGCGAAGGAGATGTTTGAGCATCTCTGCCGTCACATTCAGTATGCCACGAACAACGGAAACATCAGGTAGGTCTCTCTAATTTTGAACAACACAAATCACCTCCAGATCTGGATTCAAAACTCTCTGTAATGGCCTGAAATGGTCTCCCTAAATATTCTGACAACCTGTCTCTGCTTTTAATTCTCCTGGTACTTACCTGTTCCTCTCGTGTACCATCGACCATTTTGAAATTTTGTAACTTTCATGGTTGATTTTGCAAAATCTTCTGTAATTCCTGGGGAAAAGAGATGGTTTGAAGATCTGGGGAGGTGGGTAGAGCGGATTAATGATTTTATTGCTACTGCTGTTCATTTCAGAAATATAAACTAATTGCTGTTGGTAACAATTTGTATCTTAATAATTCGAATGTGTTTGATGCGCTGGTGTAACGGGATTTGATTGTCTCTCTGGACAGATCAGCCATCACCATCTTCCCCCAGAGGACTGATGGGAAGCAGGATTTTCGTGTTTGGAACAGCCAGCTCATCCGGTACGCTGGCTATCAGATGCCAGACGGGTCTATCATAGGAGACCCTGCCAGTGTGGAGTTCACACAGGTACAGCTCTAAATACAGCATCACGACTGCTTTCCACCTTGCTAACCCAGCCTGGATTTTTCCTTTCATGCTCATGCAGAGTGGGAGGGAAGTGTGGTGGTAAGAAATGGTCGGGATGTTCTGCCCACAGGTACTAGGTGCAGGCTGGAGCAATAATTTCTTACAATCCTGATACAAAAATACTCCCATCTCAGAACAGGGTGAGCTGATGCTCCCCTTGAGTCGGGGACACAACCACACGATCAGTACTTGAACGGCGTGTCAACATTGTTTGAATGCAAAACTTTTATCACTTACAGTTTACCTCAGCAGGGGTTTTTTTAGGCTAGCATTCTTTTGTCTTCCTATCTGCAGGGGGGGACCTCAGAAAACCCCAACATGTACTTTCTTTATTTGCAGTTGTGCATTGAGCTTGGGTGGAAGCCGAAATACGGGCGCTTTGATGTAGTTCCACTTGTTCTTCAAGCAAATGGCCAAGACCCAGAAATATTTGACCTACCGCCAGAAATTGTCCTCGAAGTGCCAATGGAGCATCCAAAGTAAGCACGCAAGATTTAGATAATTGCATTTTTGCCTCTGCCTCACCTTGGCAGGTTATTACCCTGCGCCTGTGGCAGTCATTTTATGAGTCCTTTGTTAGGATGAAATTACAGTAAATTGTCCTGTTAGAGCAATGAAATGAGATTTAAAATAAGAAAGCCAATAGCAACTTTGCTGGAAATATTTTTTTCTCAGTCTACATTTCAGTCAGATTCAGAATTTTTAAAAAAATCATCATTTCTTCCAGCAGTAACACAACGTAAACTGGCTGCGCTCGTAAAAAAACATCTGTTGCCTTTCTCTCTGTTTTTCCCTTTGTGTTTACGTTGGGACTGGCCTGCAGGTTGCAGAACTCTGCAGTATTGTTCTGCAAGTTCGTTAGCAGGCAGTTCCCAGTTACCACCCTGCAAATAAAAACTGCTGGGAGCTTTTGGAGACTGCATCATGAGTCACTTCTAGAGTTATCTTACGGGACTTTTCTAGTTATCGCCTGAAGAGGGAAAAAACACATCGAGTAATAAATCAAAATGCTTGTTTCACAGGTATGAATGGTTCAAGGAGTTAGATCTGAAGTGGTATGCGCTGCCTGCTGTTGCCAACATGCTTCTTGAGGTGGGAGGCCTGGAGTTCACTGCATGTCCTTTCAATGGCTGGTACATGGGGACAGAGATAGGAGTGCGAGACTTCTGTGATGTGCAGCGATACAACATCCTGAAGGTAACCCTCTGCAGCAGAAGTGTTTAGATCTGAGAAGGGAATGAACTTGGTTTTGTCTCTAATCTCAAGTGTTTGTGCTGCCACCACTTTCCCCAGTGGAAGACTCACTCTTCCCGCTTCTGCAATACTTTTTCTTGCATGTTAGTGTGATGAGGTGGAGAAATCATGAGGTCTAAGGCCCAAATGGTAAATTTGCTTTTCCCTTTTCTCTGTCTTTTTCACATGCAGGAGGTAGGGAGAAGAATGGGACTGGAAACAAACAAACTTTCATCGTTATGGAAAGACCGAGCTGTTGTAGAGATAAATGTGGCTGTGCTTTATAGCTTCCAAGTAAGTCAATGAGAGTGGTACCTGGAGAGACACTGAATATTGAGTGTCACTTTTTCCTTTCACTTGTAACAGCTCTATAGAAATATAGTGCCAGTGTAGACCAGTGTAGCAGGAGACAGACATAAGTAGACCACTGCTCAATGGAGGTTATCAGTGTGATCCCAGTAGAGTTATTCTTGATTCACCCCTGAGCAAGTAGAGGAATCCATATTTCCTGTTGTTGCCAGAAAAACATTCTCAGATGCAGGTAGAAGGGAGAGTAAAAGAAAAGGATGTTAAGGAGAAGATTGTTCATCCTCTTAACACTCATGTCTAAGTGTCAAAATGTATGTAAAGCCATTGGGTCAGTGTCTTTTGTTTACAACTACAGTTTATTTGACATATGATAACAATATGAAAGATGGGTAAAAATTACTCATAGGCTTTTCAGCCTAGAGAGATAAACTGCTGATGTTAAAAAAAAAAAAAGGCAGCCATAAAAGTCCTTAATCACAGGTCTGCCTCAATCTGTGTCTATAGAATAGTTGCTGATAGGAGCTATTTTGCAGCACTGAACAAACTCCTTGAAATATTAACCAAAGCAAAAGGATTATGCTAACTCCATCAGGAAGAAGAACAGAACAGGCTTTTTGATGTGTGTCTTTCTTCTTGCAATTATGCTAGAAACAAAATGTGACTATCATGGATCACCACTCAGCTGCCGAGTCCTTCATGAAGTACATGCAGAGCGAGTACCGAGCACGAGGGGGCTGCCCGGCGGACTGGGTGTGGATTGTACCCCCCATGTCAGGGAGCATAACTCCAGTGTTTCACCAAGAGATGTTGAACTATGTCCTCACTCCCTTCTATTACTATCAGGTACACATTATCCAAAAAGATATGATTCCAGTAGGCGACTTCAACAGTGCAGGTGATAATGTGGGACCTGAGAAAGTCTAGATGAAAAGCCCCGGTTAATGAAAGTTCACTAGAGAGATTCATAAACAGCAGGCAGTATCGATTACTGTGGAAGGTTATCTTAGTTCTGTGGAATTCTCAGGCTAAGTAAAATGCAGGGTAATGCTGCAGAGGCTGATCCTGCGTTTGTACGCAGTGGATTGTATATACAGCCTCTGTTGAGTCTGGCCCTTTCACAGGTGTACAGATAGTGGCTTTACTGGTTTCCATTTCTTACCTGAAGCTTAGCTTCTTGGGTTTTTTAAAGGTGGATGCATGGAAGACACATGTCTGGCATGATGAGACCCGGAGACCAAAGAAAAAGGAAATAAAGTTTAGCATCTTGGCAAAGTAAGCTGTTTAAATACGAGTCTTCTTGCTTCTGTCCAACTCTGTTCTTGTGATGTTTCTGTTCCACATTTTTTAATAATTATTACAGTAGGGGCCACCTGAAGTGTTCGAATCATGGACTTCCTAGTCCACAGTTAGGTAATATTCGTACCTCAGATTCTTACTCAGGGCTATCTGTAGTGTACCGATTCTGAACCATCTGCCACAGAAAGACCATGCTCAAGATCAGCCTCTCCCTTTCCTTGTTTGCGCATCAATCTGAATCGCTGTGTAGCTGCATTAAAAAATGATCTCTGATTATCTTTCCCCAGGGCTGTACTCTTTGCATCTTCACTCATGCGACAGACAATGGCAGCCAGGTACAAGGTCACTGTCATCTATGCCACAGAGACTGGGAAATCCGAAACGTTAGCCAACAATCTGTGCAGCTTGTTCAACTGTGCCTTCAACACTAAGGTGAGAAAGTACGAATTATCCACACTAAATGGAGAAAAGTCTGCTAGCTTTATCAGCTCCTGCAAGATTTTTCATTCTCGAAACCTATGTTTTGAATGTTCAGTAAATATAGCTTGGATTAGAACTTTGATTTTTGTATTCATTTGCTGTAATGCCTTGTAAAGTGGGTCAGCAGTCATCTGACAGTCACAGAGGTATCTAACCCTAGTTCTTATGTCAGATAGCAATTTCTCACGAGCCTTATGCCTTCCAGATTCTGCGCATGGATGAGTACAACATTTGTGACCTGGAGAAGGAAACACTGCTTCTAGTGGTTACTAGCACTTTTGGAAACGGAGATTCTCCAAATAACGGAAAGGTAACACTCACCTCGGGGTGCATATGGGGCTCAGCCCAAAGACAACCTTTCATTTGTCCCACGTGTTTAACTAAGATATGGATCAGAGTCTCACTTCTGTTTTAAATCAGAGTATTTTTCCAACCCTTAGTATTTTATATTTTTTTTTATACAGACCTTGAAGAACTCCTTGCTCACTCTGAAATCACTGAGAAAAAAAATTAGGTAAAAATACTTTGGTAAAAATACATTGGTAAATACTTTGGTAAAAATACATTGCATACGATGAAGTACTGCATTTCATTTACTGTAACAGAGCCATCTTATTTTTATCTTCTCCTGCAGATACGCTGTGTTTGGTTTGGGGTCCAGCATGTATCCAGAGTTCTGTGCCTTTGCTCATGCTATAGACCAAAAACTGGGCCAGCTTGGTGCCTCCCAGCTCACTCCTACAGGTGAAGGAGATGAACTCAACGGGCAAGAAGAAGCCTTTCGCACATGGGCAGTCAGTGCGTTCAAGGTGACTATAGAAATAGTCAGCTCATGTTTTAGTTCCTTCCTTCATTTTATTTCAGTATTCACTAGCATGGGGAAAATGAGGGAAAGCAAACATCTGGATTTATAACTGAATGTTGAACACCCCTCTCTTCTACTGCTTGCCTAAGTTGAAGGAGGAACTGGGCCTCTTTTTTATTCAATACACAAAGTTCCATGAAACATTTTGGATATTAGAATGCTCAGTATGAACAAGGGTGGTAGCATCAAATGTCCAGATTTTTGGGAGCAGGTAATTTTTTAGCCATACTGGTCTGGAAGTGGAACCTTACTGGACTCACTGACCCCCAACGGGATGGTCTAGCTGATGTCATGATGTTGGGTTGTGGGCTGGGCTGGAAGATCCTGGAGGTCTGTTCCAGCCTCAGAAATTCTGTGATTCTGTCTAATGAGAAATAGCAATCTGTGAAATTGGTATCTCCTCATTAGGTTTATGACAGCATTAAGAATATTTTTTTTCTCTATGAATAGCCTTATTTTTAATTTTTTTCCAGACTGCCTGTGACATTTTTAACATCCGTGGGAAAAGCAGTATTCAGTTGCCTGAGATCTATACCTCTGACGAAAGCTGGGATCTGAAGAATTACAGGATAGTGCATGACCCTCAGAGCATGGACTTGGCTAAAGGTATTACCTCCTGCCTTCCGCTGCCTTCGTCCGTTTTGCTTCGGACAGGTCTGAACTGTAAAGGTTTTCTAGAAGTGATATTGGTCCTGTTGATGATACAATGCAACTCATCAGGAACGGCGGTCGGAGGAAAAAAAGACATTGGTTCACACTGCACAAATCATCATCTTTTCCAGCACAGTGACATCAGAGCACCAGAACTAGCGTACGTTTTGCCAGCCCCAGAAGAACAAAAGCTGGGAGGAGCTGCTGGCAGGGAAGGCTGGTGTATAGGACACCTCACTGACTGAAGGATATCGCTTCCTAGGGCGAGCCTGGTTCAGTTCTTTTCTGAATATTGTTTGAAGACATTTCAAACAGACCTTGCCATGACCCATGTCCTCTTTTCTCAACAGCTCTTGCAAACATTCACGCCAAGGATGTAATTCCCATGAAGCTGAAATTCAGACAGAATCTTCAAAGTTCAAAATCCAGGTGTGGTACCTCATTCTGTTGAACAATGCAATGCTACGTTTTACCAAAATCATAAACATCTGACATGGCTGGTTATAAACATCTCCCCACACTTCTTAACAGATGCGTGTGACTTGTCTGCCATTAGCAGAAGTAAATAATTATCACAAGACCACAGGAACATGTACAGTCCTAGCTCTGGTTTAGATAGGAGCTGACTTCCAGTAGAGTCTCCAGGAGTGTAGGGAAATAAATAGCTGTGATATAGCTCTTTGATACCTACTAAATGTGGAAAGTCAGGCGTATGAGCCTTCCCCCTTGTTTGATACACAGCGTGCCAGGTAAATGTTTACTTCATTTAGGGGAAAAATTGCCCCTTATCAGGAAAAAACAAAAAAGGAGAAGGCAGAGTGTGCGAAGGTGCTGTGCTCAGTTGTGCTGCAGAGCTAGCCGAGGGGAGACAATGCACAAGGAGGTGCAAGAGGAGAATGGGTGCTGGCGTCCGCCGTAGAAATAGCGTCTGTGAATGGCTCTTGCACATCCTCCAGCAGGGCCTGCTCATCCCCGTTCTAAATGCAGTTGTCTCACGGGAACTCCCTGGGCTGGTTTAAGATGTGAGCTGTTCAGTCTTCAGCAGAGCTGCTTTTCCTTCTCTTGGCTTGTTACATTTACTCTATGCTGGACAGATTGGGCAGCACTTCAGCACCTTGTTTGTTTTGGTACAAGCGCTTCACATACCTGGACCATTATTCATTTCAGTCTCCGTGAAGCACTCAGCTGCTCTGGTAATTTGGTAATGAACACAAACAAGCCCTCGCCAGCTGTCGCTTCAGGTTTATTTCTTTTCTGTGCAATTCAAGGGAAATCCTGTCGACGTAACCAAGATCTGTTTGATCTTTTTTTCTATGTCTAGTCGTGTTACCATTCTAGTTAAGCTTTCCTGTGAGACTAATCAGGAAGTGCACTACCTGCCCGGAGAGCATATCGGGATTTTCCCAGGCAACCAGCCAGAATTAGTCCGTGGTCTCATTGCACATGTCAAGGATGCCCCTCCAGCTGATCAGACCATCAGACTTGAAACCTGCGCCGAGGGTAAGTTGGTTCTCTTTGGGTAGAATAACAGAGGGTGTTTGACAGGTTTCTCTAGAATTCCAGAGAAATTTTACAGGCTGAATTTGATTCTATTATCTTTTTCTCAGGTTTCAGTAGCATTTTGTTGACACTTTCAGTTATTCTTATACTTCTTGATTCTGATTCTGCATATCCGGGTGATCCATGGTGATTTCAGCAGTGTTCACAGAGCTATCCTAGGCTGACACTGGTCATAATTCAGTTGCTTAATTGGCCATTGACTGCAATTAAATTAAGCAACAGAGTTTGCTTATTGTTGTTACCTATCAGAGTCCTAAAATAGATTTGCATCATGACCCATCTTAGTAGGCACAATCTGCTAAATCATAGGGTTCTGATGCACAGAAAGGTGATTTCCTCAAACGAAAGACTTCGATTTAAAGTGCTGCTTTGCTATCCTGCAATCCTCTGCATCAGATCCTCCCCTTACAAAGAGCTGGAAACCTCACATTACCTCTTTTCAGAGGGGCCCTGTGATCTAGACCTGCTCCAACCTAGTCCGAAGCTGTATTTTGAAGGACGTGGAGTTTTGCAAAGCTCTACAGCTGTCAAATGCTGTGGGAAGTGCCAAGTGGTCTCTATTTCCCTCATTTCCAGGTGGCTACTGGACAAGTGACAAAAGGATTCCAGCCTGCACACTCACAGAGGCTTTGACATACTTGCTTGATATCACTACCCCACCCTCCCAACAACTGCTGAAAAAACTCTCCCAGCTGGTAACAGTGGAAGGAGACAAACAGAGACTGGAAGTTTTATGTCAGGTAAGCGTTGGGGCTCGATCTGCGTCAGTTCTCTACACTGCACCATCTGATGCCTTTTTACTGCATAGCAGAAGCTTAAGAAAGTTTTGTAGTGATGGTGCTTGATTTTTATCCCGCTGTTACATGCTCTGTGTGCTCGTAAAACCAACCACAGTGAGAGAAGGGGTGGTCTTGTGGCTCAGCTTGGGCGTGGGAATCCAAAGGTTTCTTCAGATCTGCTGTTTCCTCTGTGGTTCCGGGTGGCTCATTCTGCCTGCCTGTTTCTCTTGCCTGCCTCTGGGTGGTTCCTGCTGATACACCACTAAAAGACCTTACAGCCTGGTAGATGCTTTTGTTGCAGAATTTGGTGCTGTGAGGGTAAGAGGGGTGTTACTTTAGGTGACCAGTGACTCACTCATAGGTGTGAGTGCTTTCTTCTCCTGCTGGGTTCAGCAAGGCTCAGTGGCTGCCGGGACCTGGCCCCGTACAGCTCTGTGGACATCCCCTAGCAAGGGGGTGAGAAATGGGTTCTACTTCAGCTTCCACATCCTCACTGAGAGAGCTGCTACAGCAGCTATTCTCTCTACTTCTGTTTCCAAAAATTAAACCATTCTTAGAAAGCCCCAGTCTTGGTCGAGGAGAAGTTTGGAGAGTTCTCTGTTGATTTGCCTGCATACTTAATGGGATGTAAAGCAGGAATATTATAAATAATTGACATTTCAATCTCCCTGCTCTCCTGAGCTCAGCATAACCTGGTAACACTGTGATGGTGGCCTTTGACTTTTAGAGCCTGGAAGAATACAATAAATGGAAGTTTTATAACAGCCCAAACATGCTGGAGGTCCTGGAGGAGTTTCCTTCTGCTGAGGTCTCAACAGCTTTCTTACTGACTCAGCTGCCGCTTCTGAAACCCAGGTACTATTCAGTCAGCTCCTCCTGCGACTTGACACCCAGAGAGATTCATCTGACAGTTGCAGTTGTGAACTACAGGACAAGAGGTAATGAATTTCTGGTTTCAATTATCTCTTAATTAAACGGTATTTAGGCTGCACCACAGCTCAGGAAAACCTTGCGTCTGCCACGCGGCATGAAGCGTATCTGTGAGACCAGGTTTGCACTCAGGTACCTGCAGAGCAGGGTGCTGCAGGGCAGGACTCAGCTGCCTCGGGATTTGCTAAATCCCTCAGCAGCGTATCCTTGGCTTATAAATCATTACTGGGTATAAATTTACTTTAAACCCATAGTTTTAAGTATAAGCTGTGCTTTCTTTAAGATCAGAGCTTTTTGGATACTGACAGAGGTGTTTTCCCTTTCTCTGATTAGATGGACAAGGGCCTGTGCACCACGGAGTTTGCAGCACGTGGCTGAACACAATAGCTCTCAATGAAACAGTTCTGTGCTTTGTACGCAGGTGAGTGTAAGAAAGAAATCAGAAAAGGGGAGGAAAAAAAACAAGAAACAAAACCAGTGGTTCTTAGTTCAGCCTCTTTGGTGGTTTTGTTCATTGTTTGCATATGAATTTCAAGTGACTGGTGAGGGCAAGTTCGAAAATCTGAGTTTGAGAAGAGAGATGAGATCGCTGTCTTCCAGAGATGAGACGCTTTACCGTGTCGTGTATTGAGTAAAATCATAAATCATCAGAAAATTCTGAAAGAATTCTGTTCTGTGGCGCCATCCCCGCTGTCAGCACAGCCACTGTAGAGCAGGGGAAGCTAAGGCAACAAGAAGCAACGTCACCAAGTCAAACCCCATTGCTGTTTTCACACTGGAAACTTGGCCTGTGCTGCTCAGGGTCATTCAGGAAACTGGCAGGGAAATGTCAGTCATAAAGTGATTACCTAATTCGCATATATTTGCATTTTAGTGCTAATGAATTCCATCTCCCGGAGGAGCCAGCCAAGCCGTGCCTTCTGATCGGCCCCGGAACAGGAATTGCTCCCTTCAGAAGTTTCTGGCAGCAGCGTCTCTATGACTTGGAACAGAAAGGTACTTCTGGGGATTGTGATGAGGGGGAGGCTGCAACTCCCCGGGCAGCAGACGGCATCCCTAGTCCTCCAGACAAAATCTCTGCTGATGGAGACACCCGGAAACGTCAGCCGAGTAAACCCCTAGAGATTTGTCATCCCAAGACTGACTGAGCACTGCCCTGAAAGAGCTAATCCTTCCCGAGACCGTTCCGGAGGTCCTGAGGTGTTTGGTCACTTGGAGGGAGCAGCCCGTGTGTCCTTGTAAATGTGGCGTGTTCAGTGACTGCAACCTGGAGAGGAAACACTTTGGCCTGTCTGTATCACCCATGTGGGGAACCTGCTCCTCCAACAGGGAGGACTCGGGCAGGGTTCAGTTCCAGGGACTCGGGCAGGTTCAGTCCTACTGCAGGACCCTAAAATGAGCAGGTGTCGCACACAGACACACACAGTCACCTTCTCAAGTGTTTAGTGAGAAGGGATGATGAGGAAATCAGAGAATCCCAGGTTGGACAGGAACTTGGGGATCATCTGGTCCAACCTTTCCTGGAAAAAGCACGGTCTAGGCAAGATGGCCCCATACCCTGTCCAGCTGAATCTTAAAAGGGTCCAGTGTTGGGGAATCCACCACTTCCCTGGGGAGATTATTCCAATGATTGTTCTCATGAAAAATTTTCCTCTTGTGCCCAATAGGAATCTCCCCAGGAGTAAATTGTTCCCCTTACCCCTCAGCTTTTCCATGGGACTCCTTGTAAAAAGAGAGTCTCCATCTTCTTTGTAGCCACTCTTTGACTACTGGAACATGGTGAGAAGGACTTCCCTAGGCTGCCTTTTCTCCAGGCTGAATAAACCCAGTTCTCTCAGCCTTTCTTCATATCCCAGTCCTTTGATCCCTCTGTGGCCCATTTCTGGACCCTCTCCAGTCTGTCCACATCTATTTTGCATAGTGGGGACCAAGACTGAACCCAGTATTCCAGGTGTGGAACAGACAGCTGGACACAGCGAGTTCCCTCTACGGGCATAGCCGTGCGAGATAACGGGCCCTACCAGGAATGACAAAAAGCTTCTGGTTGCTTTCAGGGATCAAAGGTGGTGACATGACATTACTGTTTGGCTGCCGGCAGCCGGACGTGGATCACATCTACAGAGAAGAAACTGAGGAAATGATGAGGAAGGGGGTCCTGAAAGAAGTCTACACAGCTTACTCCAGACAACCTGGCCAAGCTAAAGTAAGTCTGGTTTCTTTGTTCTTTAAGGGACGGCTCCATCAAGTTAAGATTTGGGCTGTTTAACAATGTTCTTTTAAAAAATGTTAGCATTTTGCTTGGGTGTGTTGTGAACAAGAGACAGAGGACCTCCTGACTGCTTCAGGAGACAGGTCTAGCCTCCAAAGCTGGGTCTTGTAAAGACAACATGAAGACATGTCCCTCCTCCTCTGCTGTAGTGCAACGCAGAGCTGCATAGACAGGGCATTTAGAGCCTTGCTGCACAGACCCACGTTGAATGTGGACGAGCCAATAGCCCAAGTAGCATTTAAGAAACCCTCTCTGATGATCCTTTTTCTGTTTCTAAGGTCTACGTTCAAGACATTCTTCAAAGCAAGTTGGAGACCAAAGTGTGCAACCTCTTGCATAAGGAGGAAGGGCATCTGTATGTCTGTGGAGACGTACGCATGGCCAAGGATGTCGCTCAGACTTTGAAAGGGATCCTTGCAAAAAACCTGAACCTCACTGAGCAGCAGGTGGAGGAGTATTTCTTCCAGCTAAAGGTATGCTCTGATATTCAAGGCAGCCAGACAGGGTGCCAGAATGGGCTCCACAAGTCTTCAAAGTCACGCTTGAGATCTTGCAAGCTGCTACTTGGCAGAATGCACGAGGAAAAAAGCTTTAAATGATCGGTGCAGTCCCCCCACCGTGATTTAAAACACAGTTTCTGTTTGGTTAGGATGTAAAGTGACACATGGTGGTGTTTTACATCTACCAGTTTCCCCAGTTTCTCCCTTGGGGTCCTGGACGTTAGCTTGGCAGTGTGTCTGGAACACGCAGAGTTTGAGGCTTTGCTGCACCCCTGGAGGAGAGCCAGTTTAAGGAATGCGTGGGTCCATCGCTGCAGACACGGCGCCCGGGCCTGCTGGCTCCTCAGGAGCCGTTTGTCACCAGCACTTGTCCTGGAGCAGGTGCCCCTGGGCTTCAGGAATCACACCCTGGGCAGCACTAAAAGAAGTGTGGCCAGCAGATC
>JANHFX010016116.1:0-48056 GCA_027560015.1 Chloroceryle amazona
CTTTCATTTCACATCCAAGAAAAGCAGCGTTTTCCGAGCAGAGGGCTGCGGCCGGTCCCCCCACCCCCGGGAGGCTGAACGGCCCCGGGCAGGGACCGGCCGCAGCCCCCGGCCCCGCGCCCGCTCCGGAGGATGCTCCTCTGAGCAGAAGCGACTCCTACCTCCGACTCTGCCCTCGGTGCCCGTGACAGCAACTCCCCCAAATGCTTCGTGCCAAGGCTAAGAGCCCTTTCCCCTCCCTCCAGCTGCTCTTCACGGGCTGAAATTCGCTGCCCTTCCCCAAAGGCAATGCCCCAAGTGATCTAGCTAACCGATTTCACCAGGAAAAGAGCCTAGAGAAGTTAAAGCTGTCTACATAGTGCACTCCACACATCTCATCATCTCATTCCTGTTGACTACGTACAGAGCCAGGCAAAATACAAGTATCTGACTGATTCATCCCTGATCCAAAGCCTGTGTGCAACTTTACTCCTAGGAGATATCCCAGCTAGTTCAACAAGACTGAGGGAGAAAAAAAAAAACAAAACTGGGTAGATAAATTAGCCCATGTTAAGCTTTAAAACCGTGCCATTTCTTCTTTTACAAAATTTACTGATCGATTCCTGATTTGGGGGTCTTTATGAGACTTTTGTACGATAGGCACTTCGGCAGACAAGTGACAGCGACTCTCGGGTGGTTATCTGGACAACAGAATAATATTATATCATCATGTCTGCTTGGTGCCCTCTCCATGCACAATAGCTCTGAGTGGCAGCACATGGTAAGCGGATGAAGCAGTAAGAAGTATATGATCTGATGAGCTTGGCTAAGCTGGGGGCGTCTCCTCTACTCGGCTAAATTAAAAACCTCCCTGCAATTTCAGTCCTAATCACCCCCTCTGATGCTGTAATTGATGATGGTCAGTTAACTCCTTCACTCCCAAGGCCATTTATCAGAACCTGGAGAACTGTGTATTAGCCAGCTCTTCGGGACTTAAACCAGTTGGACTTCATGGAGTTTTCTGGAAATTTTAGAAGTTTAAGAGTACTATGAAGTATACACGGAGTCATAGCGTAAATATTTCATGGCATGTCTTCAGTTACTTTAGATCCCCGATGCCCCATTCCCAAGTGGTACAAGCTGTCTTTAAGCCTGATTTGTGGAAAAAAATCTCTCCTCTTAGTGGCACTGAGACATACACTGGCTTCTCTGCCACACTCCTCCCTGTGGCTGGCACAGGCAAAGAGCCAGCAGCATTATTACACCCTTGCACCTCCCAGCTGGCAAAATGGCCCTTTGCAGCCTTTACCAGTTGGTGCAAGCTGCTCCAACTTGTGTTGAGAAACCAAACCAGAAAGTCCTATTTGCATTTTCAGTCTGATTTCCAGACACAGCCCCTGCATGCTCCAATACAACTGTACTGTTGGCTCTTACACAAGATGCTCCAAACTTAATAACAAAGGTGTGACTAGAGCTGTTAAAACAATCCTCAAGCTAAATAACTTCCATTCAATCTCCTATTTATGAAGGTTTTTAGGGAATCATCTGTACAGGGCATTGTTCTTCTATTGCAGAATTCTTCAACTCTGACTCATACCAAAAAAGAGAAAAAAATCCATAAGATGTGATATATGTTTATACTCTGCTGAATAAGAGGCTTTTCAGCATTGGGAAATCTATAGCATGAATTATTCTAACTGATTTATAATAGACAGCAATGCCTTAAGGACTCTATTCTGACTGTTTGTGCTTTCATGACAGGGTCGATGTACTAGCTGCATTGTGTTCAGTATTCAAGCATCCAAAGCCTATGTCCATATAGCTGTTTTAGAATTACACCTTATTGCTGCACTTTGCAAGAGGCTTGTCCTTTTCCGGTTTTATTTTTAGAGGTTGTAACTTTTAAGGTTGTGTCTATAAAGACTCAATCTCAATACAACTTACATTTAATATCATTCCAGTATCAACATCCAGTCATCGACCCTAGATTTTTAAATCTCTCCATACTGTATCAGAACTCCAGCAACTGCTGGACTCTATTCTTATTTCTGTTGTGTTGCTTTGATTTCTTTTCTGCATGGGGAATAGGCTGCAAAGTCTTGATAATGTGAACCTACTTTGTTTACAAATCCCATCACTGCTGCTCTGTAAATAGGAAACCAGCTGACTCCGGAGACATTCAGATATCAAGAGAGAAGCCAGCTCAGCAGAAGCCAAGGCAGAAACCCCTCTTTACAGCTTGAGTAGCAGGGGTTCAAAGCTACCCCATACAATTCTTTAAGATGACTTTACCCAGTGACTAACACCTGACCTGTGGTTGATGGGCAAGAAAATAGGTTGAACTTACAGACCTTTCCACCCAAGGTACCATTCTTTGTTACCTGCCTTCAGAGAAGGGCAGTAATTTTTGTAGATGCTTTGACAGACGAAAGCATCAATTCTAGACAGCTGTTCCTACCCAGATCATCAGTACATCTTGTAAAGAGTACAATATTCTCGTAGCACTACATCATTGTCTAATGGTAAGAAGGGAAAAATATTACTTTGCACTTTTCTGGATGCATGAGGAGGACTGAGACCTGTCTGGTTCCCATTAGCCTTTGATCAAGTCCAACTCTAAGTTCACTGACTGAATATGTAGGAAAAGGCAAGGAAATCATTTTATTAGAGTCCACGTCCCTTGCTGCTGTTAGTTTTGAAAGAGATAATTTCCCAGGCCCACAAAGAACCACATCATCCCTCTTCCAATAGTGCTTGCTTAATGCAGCATGATAAAGTTCATATTAAATGAGGATACAACAGTTCAGTCTCTAACACACAGCAAAACAACTGGCCTTGAAGTTCTCCCAGCACAACCAGGTTCCACATGGCACTGAAAGGTGGCGTGTCTGCCAGCCAATAAATGAATTTAATTAGCAGTGGAGAGGATGGTCTCATATGGCTGGAACCACTGAGTGTAGGTGTGTGTGCACGTGCACTCTCAGCACATTAGCAGAAGCAAGCCAAACTGCAAAAGAATCCATCATTTCCTCTTGCAGCAATTAAGCTAAACAGACCCTTGCTCTGACCATGCCAGGAGGACATCTACTGAACTTGACTTTTCAGGAAATTACTTTGAGTTTGAAAAGGGACACACAAAAAGTGACATCTGCATAAAGACATCCAAGTTTTGAATTCCACAGGTCTTGTTCTGCACTTCACAGTGTTTTACACTGGTTAGAAGTGATCAAGACAGGAGAGTATTAAGCCCAGTAACGAGAAAATAATTTAAAGAACATCTGAGAAAAACATCTGAAGATTAAGCCATCTCCTTTACAGGTCAGACTTGATAGCTTTGTTCAGAGAAGAAGCATTGGTTGCAGTTATTAAAGTAAATGTGCCCGAGACATCAAGGAAACTACTCCATTTACTGGGTCAGATACCTTGATACAGCTATGCTTCCATATCCAAATGGCAGGCAAACTACTAGGACCCAATGAACTGTGAAAGATCATTTATTTCTTTTTTTGAATATATGGTTTTATATATATTACTGACCATCTCTCTGCACCTACTCAGGCATTAATACCAACACAGCCCACACCAGAAACATCTCTTGCCTTTTGCAAGCACTTTAGGGAAAGAAAGGCAAGGGCCACAAACCAATTTAATTGGCCAGTGGGGATTTCCCTCAGAGGGGGAAGCGCTCTTAGGGTATGTAGGGCTGACATCTTACCCCGTTCCCTTTTGTAGTCTGTGACAGGAATGAGTCCATAGGCGGCAGGCAGGACACACCAGCCATATGGCTACAACACTTTACATTACAGCTACTGAGGGCCAACAGATCTCCTAAGAGGAGGACCGAAAGTCACAATAAGCTGGTGCAGCCCATCGTACACCTGAGGTTTTCCCTGAGGAGTTCTAGAAGGTGGCAAGACAGCTCCATGTTATCTTTGATTTAACCTTCTTGCCAGGCAGCGCTTGCAGAGAACACCAAATGAGGGACTCCATCTAGTCTGTTGGCCTTTCCTGGCCTTCTATTCCCACTTTCTTATTTTTCACAGTTTCATTGTAAATGAGTAAAGCATTAGAACATTAGCCTACATTGTACTGCAAAGCCTACTCCAGTAAACCTGTCAAAATTGGCATCATTAATAATAATACTTAGCACTTACATAGTGCTTTGCATTTTCAGAGCACCATAGACATTAACTTAATTAACAAGTGACAGTTTCACAAGTAGAAGCTCTCCCTGCAGCACTAGCCTGTGTGCCTGAATTTCTCACAAAATCTCAAATTCTGCATTAATCCACTTGCCTTTCATCCTTATGAAAAGATTATCTTCCTTTTTATTCGCCTTCTTTGGATACATACACCCAGGCTTTTAAAAAGCAGGCTATTAAAAATATTCAGGTGGAAGACCACTGACTTAATATAAGCTAATTGGAAAATCCACATTACCCTACTTTTCAGCCTAAATTACACAGAAATCACAGCTCTATAAAGCACACACCCAGACAGAATAGGGCTCTAAAGTGGTGTAAAGTGTACTTAATATTGATTGCTCTGCAATTTCTAAAACTGTTCAGAAACAGAGACATAATTAGGTTTTATTTTAACTTTTCAGCGGGTTTAAAAAGAAAGATGGAAAAAAAAAAGATCAATGTTTGTCTATCTACAGAAGTAAAGTAAGGGAACCCCCTCCTGAGCAATTTACATGACAAATTCTCTGGAGAGAACAGGTTCTCATGACCATATTTCAGAAGTCTCTGGAGCCCATACTTTCCCAAAGCTTAGATTTAGGCATAGAAGCATCACATTGCATTTGTTTTCCATGTGTGGCTCACAAAGCAAACTCAGCACTCAAAGGACAACATTATACCAGCGAGAAGTCCCTGCTTGGTCCACTTACACAGGGAGTTGAATTCCCTTGTCTGGCCTCTCTCAAGAAGCTTCAATTTTCAAACTAAGAACTTAAGATACTGCACAAAAAAACCCTCTTCCAAAGACGCCCATAAATGTTATAACTCACAACCTGTGCAGGTGACAGTCATACACTCTGCCAGGGCAAGCCACCAATCTCCACACCACAGGGCCACTGCAAACACTACCATGATCCACAGCACCAGACAGAATCCAACAAAACTTGTGCAAGAGAGCAAAGAAATCACCACTAAGACACAGCCAGTTTGCAACCGCAGCAGTATCTTGTCTCTGCCACACCAGGGGCCTCTAGGACTAACAACAACCCCATCTCCAGCCAGCTGGGTGCCGTCCAGGAAAATTTAAACACACCCCACCATGCACCAAGAACAATTTCCCTAACCATTAATGGGTATCTCAAGGAAGAGAGTACCCAGAACTTTGGAAAAGCCCTCAGCACTCCCCATTCACCCACCCCAGAGCCCCCAGCAATGGCCCTGGCACAATCACCCCCTCACACAACCAAGAGGAACCAAAGGTCTTGATAACTTTTGGGTTACTTACACATCTGCTGTGCTCAGATCAGCATATCTCCAGGAATCAGACCAAGCCTTGGGGGGAGGTCTTCTCCAAACTGCTTGTAAGCTCTTATATTGGAAGCTGATGGGAGGAGAAAGCAGCCCAGCCCTAAGGAGGCTCTGGTGAAGCTCCACAGCTGCCAGCACTCATGAAAGAGCACCACAACAACCCTCCCATCCAACAGCTAAAGTCTCTGTTCCCTCTCTTGTATGGTATGGTAGGGCAGAGTGGGGTGAGGCCATAGCTAAACACCCAAATGGCAGCTGTGGAAGCAGGCAGAGGGTGGTCCCACTTAGTGGCTGACCACATTTGGAGGCATCTCCACCCTGCTGTGGGCACTCCTCTCTTGTTTGGTTGCAGCATCCCTGGTTGTTCTAATCTGCTGGAAACCCCTCTACTGATGTGATTTTTCTGAATATCCACACAATGCTGAAGTATTTCTTAGAATCTCCACTCCTGGAGTCTGGGGGTTTATGAGTTTTTAGTCCAACTTGTGGCCTAGATGATTGCCTGAAAACATTGATGGCTAAACCTCTCCAAACATGCGTGGGTGCTACCAGGAATAAAAAGTGATACATGTGCCTCTCCACTTTCTAAATGCCCAGAGCCCAGTGCGGGCTGAGGGTCTCCACTACCCCTCACCACAAACCGCCCAGTCTACACACCAGCATCTCAGAAAAGCAGCTTCTCCCTACAGAACAACTGTTATGAGGATTTAGCCTTGATGGGAATGTTAATTAATAGCATAATGGTCATATTGGGAAGTGACATTGCTTTCCAGCTACTTCTTGTGTAAAAGGGGGCACTGTCCTGTGAGTGCTCCAGATGCGAGGGGTGGGAACTGCACAGCACCAGGGAAATTGCCGTAGACTCTTATGGGTAGTACTTCCCACAGGACAAACTCTCAGCTGATGAAAATCAGCATTGCTTCCCCAAAAGCAATGCAAACAGTAACACAGGCTGATTCTTCTAACAAATCCCTCGCTTAAGCAGTGGGTCGTAACATCTAAAGGTCAGATAAATTAATTGTTCTAGTCCCAAAGAGGTTTTTTTCAGGCATCTACTGCTGGTAAGCCGTTTGGCTGCAGTACATTTATGCACAAACACACACATAGAAAAATAGCCAAACCAACTTACTCAAGCAGGACGAGCGATTCTGGAACAACCTTAACGCTACCGCACCAGCGTGCAGTGCTACCAATTCACAATTTTCCTTCCTCTAATAGACAGTTCAAACACTGGCGAAGCCCTTATCAGAGCATTTAATATCTGCTGTAAGCCTCTGTTTAGCAGGAAGATTACATCCCCCAGATTTCACAGTTCAAAAGTTCATACTGTAGTGTTCTATTTATAGACTGCCTGACACTGCCTTTTTCTTTAGTGCAGGTATTCTAGAAGAAAAGAAAAAAAAAAATCATTTTGAACCATTTTGATACAGGGTTTAAAGAGTTTATATGGCAAATAGCAACTCTCAGTCCTGCATCAGAAACTTTTTGCTTGCCGACACGGGGTTTGCAATTAAGAATTCTTCTGACCTGACATTAAATTTGGAACTTTGAAAAGAAAGTTAAAATTCACAACTGGATAGTCAATATTAAAATCAGCATATTCTTTGCTTCTAGTTAATAATTTTCTCAGAAGGAATGACTTGGGAAAAAAAAACAACCCAAAACATTTAAGGAATCCACAGATTAAAAATTACTTCTGCTGAAACTGAATGAACATGAGCAGAAACACCTTTCCAGCCTGTACATCCATGATTATTTTTATATCTAATATTTCACTTCCTATTGTACATCTTTTCTCTAGGTCTGTCAGCAAGTAAATCCCTCAAACTCTCTATCTCTGTGCAGGACTGCTTTAGAAACACAAAATTGTTATTTTAAAGTCATCTGCAGATATCCAGTTCCAGAGAGATAAGATGCAGGCCTCGGTCTAATCTCATTTACACAGATCAAATCAGAACTCATTCCACTGGAGTAAGCAGTGTGACACTGCCACAAACCTCCACCGCTTCTCATTTTAGGCAGCTTTGCGTGTGTTGCTTTTAACACATCTCTGAGCCAACTGATTTGAATGTATTCTTTAATTAAACACCTGCTTTCAAAATGAGGTGGTGCTTATGCTTGTGACGAGCTCTGCCCTGCCAGTGCTTTCAGGTCGATGTCCTTCACACAAAGCCACCATCCAGCATGGCCCTGCCCTGATCTGGGGCTGACAGCATCACACTGATTTGCCTTTTCATTCCTCATTGTAAATGATCAAATTCCTATTTTATAGTTGCACCAGAAAGGGGAAGAGGTAAAGATAGGGAAAGCTGTGGAACAAATCAAGGAGGTAACTCAGATTTACATCCTCTAGAGCTGCAGAATGATAATAAAGCTGCTCTGCCATCTTCATTGACAGAATTAGGTCTAGAAAGTCCCATCTCTACATATGTGGCCTCGGCCATGTGCTCAGCAGAGAACTTTACAAGCATAAAGTATGTTGACTACCTTTCAAGTACCACATCAGCTAACTAGAGAAATTAATTTGTTACTGTTTAATCTGAATATTAAAAACATCAGACAATGTTCCTCAAAAATGCATTTTTCCATAAATAACTGGTTTGGTACTATGGTTAGTTTACTAAGAGAAACACAGATCTGAGTCTTTTATAATTGAACTCATGAAGTTTTTAGCTTGTGGTTTGTCTTCAGGTCACAGGTAGATGAAGTATCCCTCAGCCACCTGCTGCACTCAACATCATCTTTCAGGGAGCAGCTTCTCACCATCTTTTCTGCTCTGTGTTTCCCTCAAAGCACTGTGGGCTAGATGGGACAGAGGATTGTGCATAACTTTTCTGCACTCTAAGTAAGGATCACAAACATTGGAACAGGTTCAGTGTTTTTCACAGTACTCCAGAGGTCATGAAGTATGCACTTGAAGACCTGTGCATTCAATCAGTTTGGACATTCAATAATATTAAGCTCAAGTTTAGGCACGGTCTATCCAAAGGGAGCTCTCGCTCTCAACCACAGCACCCAGACTCCAGCTGAGCATCTCGTATCTTTACAAAACAATACCATTTTCTGCCTAATGCTATTCCACTTCCATTTCCCAAGGGAAATGCACCTTCCGAAGGCATCATCTGTAAGCTCCTTAGCCAGCATATCTTCTGACAAGCTTTGCCCTGCTTGTGCTCGCATAGCAGCCTGCACACCCTCGGTTCATCCCCCTCGCAGCTCAGATGGCAGGAGCAGGGCAGTCCGAGTGCCACTTCTCATACTCCAGCTGTGAGTAGCGAGCTGCTTACACAAATCCTCCTCAGGGCTGGCCCAGCGTGACAACTTCCAGCACGGTAACCAGGGCTGGATGCCTGCGAGAGCCAGCCAGCCTGCGGTGGGGGGGAGCATCTTGATGGCAGACTGCAGTAAATATTTAATTACCGTGTGATTTCTTCGGTGCAGACCTCAAAGCGTTTCTCAATATCAATACTTGCTCTAGTTATATGTAGCCATCTTTCAACTTTAAGAAATATATTCAGGAGTGATAATAAATATTTCATAAAACTGTAACTAAAAGCTGTTTGTAGACTTTAGGTGACCTGCTGCTTATTCTGAGGTGAGAGGAAGTACTTCAAGAGTGTATTAATTTCAAATAATTTTAAAGAACTCTTATATTTTTTGGATATCTGCTTTACCCAGCTGAAAATCAAGGCCAAGATGACACAGTCATTATACTGTAACATGAATTCACTATCCTGCCTTCAAACAACACACACAGCATGACTCAAGGTTAAGCATAGAATATCAAAAGACTCAGAGCATGGACAATTTTAATGGTAAAAGAACCTTGACTTTTACTGATTATATTAGTTCAACTAAAATTGACCTTCAATATATAAAGATTTCATTTTCACAAATAAATGGTATGACTGATGCCTTTTATTAGGCTTACAAAAAAGTAATCAGAATTGAAGCTTTCAAGGCCACAATCTCTTTTGCAGTTCAAATTGCAGATAGCAGAAGGAAAGACATAGTTATGAGATCTTAAATGCTAAACTAATCTTTTGTTTGTTTGCTTGTTTCTTCATAAAAGGCGGTAGTATTACTATCTACCAGGTCCCACTAGCTAGCATGGCTGCTAAATAACAACATGCCACTTTTCAGCATTATCACCAGAGTTGTTGCTTGTGCATATTTATCCAGTTAATGGGATGGATTTATTACAAGTACTGAATAATTTGGACCCAGCCTACACTGATGTATTTTATGGCATGTGGTCAACACAGCTATTACGGCATGGATCTGCAACTGCTCTATAAACTGGAGAATACAGTCATTAAAATGAATGAGCACAAGTGTTTGTTATGCTGTTTTTAATTACATGTTTATCTCTTTCTCTTTTATACTTCCATTTTATTCATGCCACATGTGGTCACATATGGGCCATGGATGTCATCTTAGGAGGTGACATCTTAGGCAAACCCTAGGCAACCATCCTACTTTATTCAGGAGGGTATAACTTACCTTAGCAACAGTTATAGGGCCATATGTCTTAATTTAATACACATTCCTGATTTTTAGTGAAGTCCAGTATCCAGAGTTAAGGGTACTCTAAAGGGAAAAAGAGTAAATCTCCATCACGTGTAACACTGATTATGAAAAGGATTGTTTTAATGCTCATCAAAGGTTAAACATAAGTTTATTATTTAAATTAGATGTTTACATTATGACTTGAGCATTTCCTGAAGAAGTTTCTTTATCAACTTGTATAGAACAAAAAATTCTAGAGACTAAATTTAATTGAATTAGTGGCTTAACAGCTGAGAGTTTAAAATTATAGTTTAAGGTACAAAATAATGGTAAATTCTGCCATGTGGATAGAGATCATTCCATTGTACACGGATGAAAATTAATCTCAAAAGATAGTACAGGTATTGGAAGACATTGCTGATAGCACAGCTCCCCCAAAGCTCCCAATGGACAGGAATGCACTGGAAACCAATCTCCATGTAATGACACGAGAAATCCCCAGGAACGGACCTTACCTCCATTGGCATCCTGTTAGGTCTGTGGTTTACACCCTTAAAACCATTTGACTCATTAGTTGTCTTTTGACTTATCAGTTGGCTTATGGGCTTATTCTTCATATGATTTTATTGGTGGAAATGGGCCAGCAAAGGGAAAGCATGCTTTCAGTGAGGTGTATAGCCTTCAAATTTGATTTCTATGAATTTTAATGCCAGAACACCCAGTCATCTAAACTTTCATAAAAATCAAAGAGATCATTTTAATCCATGTGCCTCTTTTGGACAATTAGGAGTCAAAGAGACTAATGTCCAGACATATGAATTTAGAAGAATTTGCATATATGCATTATTTTCTTCCTTGCGTGGGCTATTGGTTGTATTCCCACCATTGGCTCATGGCCTATATCTTTCACACGACAGAATGTGAACAATTTATGCATTTAGCTAAATCTGCTTAACCTGGGTCAAACTACACCCATGTTGGAGCTCTGCCATCATAAGCAAAAAAGAATTATAGATCTGATGGTACATGTCCTGATGAAGGAGAAAGAGTGACACTGGGCTGATCAACAGTTTAACAATGGCACAAGTGGCTCCCTCTGAGGACAGGATCAGGTCTATTGAAACGATCAATTTAAGCTTTATATTATACTTTTAATTATTTAAAATAGAACGTCGGCAGAGCTAGGAAAAAAAAAAATCATCCCTTTGTGTCAAACAGTAATTACATCTGACTTTTCCACCGAAAACTCTAAGTGGTGGAGTACTGCATTATAACTGCTTGAAAGTGTAAGGTTCTTTCCTTTGCATAGTTCAGATTGTGCACTGAACTAGATAGCTTTGTTAGTAGGGCACGCGGCTCTTCGTTCCTGAAACCCCGCTTGAACTCTTTACTTAAATGAATACACTGGTTTTGCTCAGTCATTAGTAGGCAGTAACTCATATCAGAATGCACTGCATTTAATTCAGGACAGTTGGCAGTCTCTGCACAAGAGAGACTCCAAAATGAGCCAGCATATAAAGGAGGGGAATGTCTTCAGCTTAGAGCTGGGGTTAGCACTAGGGCAAGGAGGGGATTTTCTCACTCCAGCTGTCTGCATCAGAACTGGTATTCAGTTCCTGGTACCCTGAGACCTGCAGTCTTGGTGAGGGAAAAAAAAATTAAAATAAACCCCACTCAAATGCTCACTTGGAGGACAGGAAATTGTAAATAAGATATGTTAAAAAAAAAAAAATCAGAAATATACATGCTTGTGCATCAATCACCTCCATTTCCGATGCGGTGCCAAAGAGAGAGGATGAATGAGGGCTCAGCTCAGTTAGGAAGAGTGCAAAAATCAACAGCACTAAAGCTACTTTTCAGGTTAGCATAATCTTCTGTCTGCAAACACTGTCTGTTTTATCTGATTTTTTTTTTATTGGACAGCTGTGATCTTCTCCTTTCAAAACCTTGTCACTGCTGTTCAGCAGAAATGTAAGTGATATGATTAAGGAACATGGCATCTTGTATAATCGGTCGTAATCATTATCTAGGGGTTTCAGTAACATGACACATGCACAGCAACAGCAGCATCTGCTATGGACTGACAGATATCTCAAGCTCGGGATGATGGAAGCACACTCAGGGATTTGTAAACTTGTCTTGGCTAATGCCACTATCCTGATGTGAACCTGTTGTTGGCTACGCTGCTTAAAGGCCAAAGATTAAAAGTGTTTTATAAAGTTCATCCTATCCCTTATGAACCTACATCTCTGTCCGATGTGGGATGTATTACCTTAGCAGACCTTTCCCACTTTCACTGATAGGATGGTACTTTTGGAAGTAGCTGTAAAGAGCAGAACTCTATTTTTACAGCGTTTCCTCACCGTGCAGCAGGTTGGTCTTTTACAAACACTCAGTACTGGATTAACTGTGTTTCCAGAGAAGTCAACAAAGTTGAATTGTGTAGTATACTCTGTAAGTTTTAAACACTCAGGGATGGACTCCCAACAGCAGGGACACGTGACTGGAACTTGAGGGAGCACTGCCGTGTCTTTGCTGCTTGCCTGGGAGCTCCGTACCCTACTCATGAGCTGAAAGCTGCTAGCCATGGCCCCAGTGACAGCAGCCATATTCTGGACGCTTCGTAAAGGAGATCTGAAGTCTGTTTCTTCCTCAGCCTGCAGAGACTGAAATCCAGTCTCTCTCTTCCTGGATGTGTTCCCCAACCACTGTGCTATTAAAGATCTAGGAGAAGTAGAGATGAGAGATGTTTTCCATGCCTCCTTGTTATAACAGAGTCACTGGAAGGCAAATGGCAGTGAGCCAGGAGGAGAATAAGCAAATGAGAATCACGCCAGAAATGGGATACATGCTTGCTTTTTTTTTTAGTTGGTTTTTTTTTAGCAAAATTTAGAACAGCTGTAGACTGCATTAATTTACGCTGAGACCTGACTGATTGCCAAGGCTGTGGTTGGGGACATCACTTCTGCACACCAACTGTGGAAATTCATCATTCCTCCATGTCAACATCAGAGGATTAAGACTTGGGCACTGTTCCTTTCTTTCAACTCCAACATTTTGCTTTTGGTCACTTCTAAACAGGAGCTTGTAGTCAGCCTGCTCCATTCAACTTTTTGCAAACGTTAGTGCAGCTGTATTTCTGGGACTGCTATCAGCCACTGGGCAGCATGAAGTCAGGTTTGTTCTGCAAAGAAGCAAACCCATTTTTTTTTTTAATGCAGTTTCTAAAGGTAAGGTCCATCTAGACAGGCTGCTCTAACAGTACCATTTATTTGCATCTGTCATACATCTCAGTTACAGGAATGTCAGTGTGCAATATTCACAATTTACGGATCTCAAGTAACATTTAGGGTTATTCCCAAGTAGCAGCAAGAATTACATTTGTTACCCAACAATTGTGAATAATGACCACATTGAAAAAAAGTGGACAATCTTTAAATGGGTTAAACACTTTAAGGTAATTGCATAAACTTCTGCATAATATATTTATTCATTTCTACCCCTGAGCAGATCATGTTGCATCGTATCATGTTATCTAAGAATAATGCAGCTAATTGTTCCGCAAGTATTTATTCCCCCTTTACTTTTTTAAGGCTTTATGGATAAAGATGTTTCAGAAAAATTAAGTACATTACAACTCAGATTACCTTACTCTCACCACGTAGGACTTTATTCCACAAATCTCCTTGGGTTTGCTTTTTTGATTATAGGAATGGGCTATGATGATTTATACCATTTGAGAATCTGGACCATTGAGTTCAAGAGGATGACTAACGGAGTCAGGTGCTCATTAAGTTCAGTGATGGTATCAGAATCTGATTCTGCTTGTGTTCAGGGACAAAGGATTGAGAACAGATGAAAGGAGAGGCAATTAGTTAACCACATTTATGAAGGAGACAAATACAGAATGCAAATGCACCTGCCTCTTTAAGGCTTTCTCTACTGTTGCCTCATGGAACAACAGAAAAAATAATCATTTTCCTTTATTCTCAAATACAAACATATTGAATGATTATCATGTAAGTGCCAGGATGTAGGTATCAAAATTCATTGTTCCTTCTTGTTTTCTTGCAGGTCAAGGTTTGAAAGAAAAATATGTGTATAAATAAAACAGGCACGGATCAGATGTAAAAATCCACCTGCTCCATTTATTAATGTGATGCTGCATCTGAAAAATCTAACGTCAGGAATTAGGTAGCATATGAAAGTACAGCTAGATAAATTTAAACAGAATTTTGAATAAAGAGACATTTGGGAATATAAAACAAGGTGAGAATAAACATAATGTAATCAAAGGTAGATAAAAGAATATGACACAACAGGGCAATGGTCAGAATTTCAGCTCTTAAAAATTGGATTTTTACTGAGGACATTACCACAGGTGAAGTGACAATAGCTGCTCCCACCGTCTGCACAGGCATAAGCAGGTGTTCCTCTCTTCTCTTTGCCTCTGAGACAAACACCTGCTAATATAAGCTACCTACTTCCAGTCACCACCAGAAGGTGCTTAGCAGATGATATTTTCATTGGATTGTGCAATAATGGAAGTCTTCTCTAATCTTATTTGGCACATTACCCATTGGATTTATGGAAATCCTCGATGAACTTTAACCTGGAGGTGTCACAGTCACATAAACTCTGCATGTGAGTGTGTGTTGCAGTGGTCATGAGACGTGCCCTTAACTTTACCTACTGCCTAAGTCTTTGGCTAGGCCTGCAAGTAACTCTTAAATCCAAAGGGAATGAGGTATAAAAATCAGTCTTCCAAACACATAGCACTTTAGCTGATTAGCATGGAGAAAAAAAGAATTAATGATGAGGAGAAAAAAAAAAGATAGCCAGAAACTACAAACACCAGGGAGCCTGTTTCAGTGTTACTTGAAAATAAAGCAACAATAGCAAGACTAGTCATCTCATTAAATAATAATTTGCTATTTCCCTTTAATGCTGCACATGTTCTTTAATGGTTGTGACTTCTTAAGACAGTTTGACTATAATTTCCACATATTTATCAATAGGAAACTTGTATAACTTTTAATGAGTCCTTGAACTGACCACCTGTGAACAAGAGGTATCATAAACCTTGTCTCTTGAAATATGAAAAATAATTTGAACATAAGTTTTCCTTGATGTGGCTGATCTGAAGTGGATTGTGAAACTCCTGGCAGACAGATTAAGCCATCCTCCCAACAAAATGAAAACATGCCTACCTCTGCTGTCCACTGGCAAGGAGGAGAAGGTGTTCTCATTTCTCACATTTGGAAAATTGCAGGCAACTAGAGAAGGGAAAAAAAAGTCTCTATTAAATATAGATCCTTTCACTAGAACAGTATATTGATATATTGATTAGTGATCAGAGTCCAGCCACAAGGAGATGTTTCCAGCTAAAACTACTCTGGTAGTTTTTCATGCCTACATGATTTGTAAGTTGGACATCTTTTGACAAGGCCATGCTTTGAGCTTGACTCTGGACTCGTAAGAATCTCATCTTTGCATGAAATTAAATTAGCATAAATGCAAAATTTCAGGAAAAAAATCATGAAAAAAAATTTCATTTCTTTTCAGCTGAAACAGCTTTTAAGTTTTACCAGCTCTGACTGCAGTGCTGATGACTGGTTATAAAATGGAGTTTTACTTCATCTTATTCCTATTTACGTGTCATCTGTCAGATTTTCCTGTATCACTTTGACTTCGCTGTTCTGATTAAATGTTAATATTTTGGGTTTAATTACATATCCTCTGGCACATGTTGTCACATGCAGAGATTTCTTTTCCTTTAAGACTGTAATGAGATGATGCTCTATCAATATATCTGTATGAAAATTTTCAAAAATTATGAAAAAAGATACATTTTCAACAAGAATGTTTCAAATATATTGAATGAAAACAATATTCTGATCTCAAAATATTAGATTATGTTTTCAATAGAGAAAATTTTGTTTCAACATTTGTTGCTAAATGGTTATATTGATGATAATGGATACGTTTTCAAAGCTAAATATTTTCAAGGCATTATTTTTTTCACGATATTTGAAATTCTGTACTGTCATCCCAAAGCAGGAAGAAACAAAATGTCAAAAACCAAATTCAATTTAAATTCCAAGTTCACACATTTCTTTAATTTCTAGTCCACAGGTCTAAATCTTGCAACTCTGAACATTCTTGAGGAAAAAAAAATGCACATACTGGAATTCCAATGCCATTTTTCAGAAGGTTACAGCAATGCTGAATGCATTTCCCAGTATGATCTGCAAAGGAGAATGGTAAAGAAGACAAAAAAAAAAAGAGAGAAGGCAAAACTTTCACAAATGTACAAATTCTTTTTACAGAAATTAGGCGTGAGGAAGGTAACTCCATCCCTCCACTCAGATGGCAATCGCGTGACAGGTAACACGATGTTTTACTGCTTTTGGCAACGTCACAGAGATAACCTCTCCATGATGAACAGATTTTCAGCTATTTTTCCTGTGTGCTGACCTGAACCAGGCTTTTCCTTGACATTAAACATAAATGTCCTAGTGTTATTCATATTTTCTTCTTGTATAAACAAACTGTCTACAGGCAGCAGAAAGTGGTGTTTGTTACTTCGTTCCCGTTGTGACAACATCAGAAAAACCCCACGCTAGGTGTCTTCCAAAGGGCCATCTTTCTCCTGACAAACATCCCTACAAAAAAAATGTAATTGCATCCTTTTAAAATATCATCCTGGTGCCACAGAACATTGTGTGGATTTATTGAGTGATTTACTGCACCAATAATACTGTGCTTCAGTTTTCACACAGTTTTAATGGCAATACGTGAAAACTTGGAACTACACGGTATTTCCTTTGTGGCATTGCTCTCAAATGAGCTAGGCCCCTCATTTTTCCATTTCACATATTAGAATAAATATACAGCAGGAGGAGATGCCTTACATTTTCCATTCTTCATGTTAAACATAATCTCCCAGCCTAAGTGCTGAATCACATCTCCCAACTATTTCCTGCTCCAATTGTGCCTTCACTTGTGTTGCTTTTATTTACCATGTCGGCTCGCACCTTCCTTAACAGTGTTGCTTTTCTTCCCCTTCAAACAAATCTATCCTTTTCTCTATGGCAATTTTTGAAATGTGTGCTCAAGTCAGGGGTTAGACAAACCTTATCAGTATGCGTGTGTGTGGATGTGTGTGCACTTGTGTATGTAATTCAGGTATTTTCTCTTACTGAGCAGGACGGTTGCATCGGAAAGCTTGTAAAAGCCAGAGTGGAACAACAGCACAATGCATCAAAGGGGGAACCAAGATTCTTTTTTTTTTTTTTCTTTCCATAATTTTAGCTGAATGCATCACAAAGTGGCAATTATATGGCACATTTTTCTTCTAAAAAATTGGCCTCGTTGTGCCTCTAGACAACAAAACAGCATGAAGAACCCATACAGGCACAGCTTGGTTCCAAATAACCATGTTTACCTAATATACACAAATATGCCAGGCCTAACTATATAAATATAAATATTGCTGTTCTGACTTATTTCTGGAAGTTTCTAAACCACGTAACATGGTGAGTAGAAAAGGACATTCGCTATTTATTTCCACTGTAGGAAAAGGCAGTAAGTCTCAAGCATAAACATATTTGCAATGTGATACAGAAAAATGACAGGAGCACCTATGGAGCATTTTATACCCACTCATATAGTGAAGAACACACAATGAAAAAATTCATTTGAGGTGTGCGGCTCGAGTTTATGTAAGAGGCATTTTGTTTCATCTAGAAAATGTTTTCTACTGTATTTAATTTGAATTGATTCCTGACATGGTTTTGCTTTTTTTCCTTTTATAAGATATTCAAGAGATTCTCAGGGTGACTTAAACACTTTTAGAGAACTACTGGTTATCTCCTCTTTTCTTCTCTCTTGGGCCACTTTTTCCAGCATTCAAAACTAGCGCTTGAGTTTTAAAGCTCCCTCCTAAGATTGCTGTCAGATGAGGTTTGCTGACAGGAAAGCTTTGCTCTGGGGACCTAATGTAGTGTTTGAATGCATCAGAAATTGCAAATGATGCAAAATGACTCAAAAAAAAATATTGCTAACAAGAACTCAGGCAATTCCCAGCCCAGAAGCGTGACTGCCTTTAATAAATGGCATATTCAAAACGTAACAAATGATAATTCCTGTCTGATTCCAGGGGAATCGATGGCAGATGAATCTCAGCCTGTGGCACGTGCACCTGACAGAGCTGTCTCAGTGTGCCTGTGCCGAGGGCACAGGGCTGAGACAAAGTTCTTTTCTGCCAAACCTGCCGGATAATCATAGAATGGTTTGGGTGGGAAAGGACCTTTCAAGGTCATTTGGTCCAACCCTCTCACAGCGAGCAGGAAGATCTGCAATTAGATCAGATTGCCACAGACCTTTCCAACCTCACCTGGAATGTTTCCAAGGATGGGGCATCAACCACCTCTCTGGGCAACCCGGGCCAGTGTTTCACTACTCTCAGCATGAAAAGTTTCTTTCTTATATCTAGTCTATATCTACCCTCTCTTAGCTTAAAACTGCCACCCCTTGTTCCGTCCAACGGGCCCTGTTAATAATGGGATTAAGGACTCTAAGAGGCACCCGCTACCTGTTAGTCAAGTTTTGACTTGAGTTGTACTGTTGGTGGCTTCCATGAGGATTCTTACAAAACCAGTCACAGTCTTCCCTCAACAAGGACCAATCTAAGAACTTTCTCCATTTCTGGTTTCTAGTAAAAAGAGAATTTACAGGGCCTAACTCACCTCTCAGCTGGTGCAGAGATCAGTGCAGAGATCTAGAAAATATGACTTCCATGTGATGCTGAGCTTGCCAAAAATTATTCTTGGCTTTTATTTCCAGCTGTGCCAATTCTGGGGTTAAGGGTGACAACTGGACCTACCACCAGTAGCTCCATCTCCTGCCCCTCACCCATCCCAATGCTCTCCAGGAAAGTGTGCAATGACAGGAGCTGCCCCAGGGCATGAAACACTGGAGTCCTGCTCCATGTCTCAGTATAAACTGGTGAAATTTCAGTACATCTGCCCCTGTAAAACTAAACATCACTACCATTAGGAGCAGTACAAAGAAAAAGAGGTGCAAGGAAAGAATGCTGGAGGGGAGGAAAAATGTATTTATGAAAAGTCTGAAATGAGAACACTGTTCATAGTTTAATTTTTAAATTTTTTTTCCAAAATACTTGGCACCATAATTCACTCAAGCCCCTCATTTTATTACCGTAAAAATACCCCCCAAAGTGTCTCCTTTTTGGCATTTGCCTACTTTTTAAAACCATGAAACATGACTTGTGGTTTGGCTCTTTGGTTTGTTTTTATTTGGTGGGTTTGGGTTTGTTTATTTGCAGGGACAGAGGTGGCTCCACTTAATTACTTTCTTATTCCTCTCTGTCCACTCTGTAAACTTTAATATCTTCCTCCAGTTCAGAAAAATTAGATTCTGACTAAATGACAGGCTTCTCTTTCCTCTGGCCACTTTCCAGAAGCCAGAAGATACTTAAAAATTCTGACGCAGCAAAGGAAATTTGAAAAAAAAATGTAAAAAAGAAAGAAAAATGAATCACTAACATTCTTTTGCACTTTTTCTCCCACTGAACATAAAACTCCAAAATCTTCTTAAAAATCATTTGCTAAGAATGGAATTTTAAAATTTCAACTTCAAGAGCTTGTTTTGTAGTTCTATTTTACACTCCTGTGGAAAAGAAATTATATTGTGACTGCCAGACTATTCACTCATAAGTACATATTTTTATTTAATACACAGCAGTCAAAATCAAAGGAAGATTATTGAAAGAGAGTCATTCCATAAAGAAACATGAAAAGATCTCATCATATACCTATTCAGTTAGAGAAACAATGAATAAAGAAAAAAAGATTCTTCAAGGGACTTAATTAAAAAAAAAAATCTGTTTTCTTCAAAAGGATCATTGTCTAGTGTAGGTCCCCTCTCTACTGTCTCCTCATTTCAATACTCAGTGTTAAGGTAAGGATTTTATGCTCCACTGAAATCAGTTCCATCATGGACCTAGTACATCCATAGTGAAGTTCAAGCTGAAGAATTAACTTCTTTTTTGTTTGTTTTAACTGAATAGTAAGAATAATCTCCTCCAGCTGTGATAATGGGATGGCTCTGGACCTGTCCCAGTTCTTTAACCTATCCTTTTAGTTCTTTTCTAGAAATAATGAACCTTTGATCACGTGGATCCAACTGTTTTAAAGCCACTGCATCATAAACATTATTTTTCCCCCCAATTTCATTTAACTTCTATGACTTTTTCCCACAGTTCTGATCCTTATTGAAATTAAAAGCAAGCAAACAAACAAAACTATCTTTTTATTCCTTTTCCTTGCCTGGATGCCTTGCGAGACAACAACAAATAATGACTTTGATCTTGAGAGAGTGTGGATTTTCTTTCTGCTTTTAAACAGGCAGAAGACACCCATGCAAGTGAAGGAGAAGGGTCAGGACAGGCAGAGCTTGTAACTGAAGTTGCCTATCTTCAGGCCATGCAACTGCTGCAAGTTTCCCTAATGCCTTGGCAGTGATCCATAGCCTGACCTGGAGACACTGAGCTGAGACGAAGAAGCCAATTAGGTTATAACCCAAAGTTGGTTCAAACAGAGGTCCTGTCAGTGAACTCTGGCTGCATTACCCACTAAGCTGCCCTGAATCCGTACGCGGATTAAATAGGAATGGGTTGTTTTTGTCAAAAATCGTAATTTCCCTAGAAATCAGAATGGTATGAAATACTGAAAAAAAAAATACAGCTACAAAATTGTTTTCTATACCATGGAAAAACTATTTAATTTATATTTATCTTCTTTGCTGTGCTCCTTTGGGTAGATTCTTTAAAAATGTGCTTAGAATTGCATCATTTCATTAGCAAATCTCCTGTTTCATTTAAAAAATGTATATATAAATGAGAACAGTGTTCAGGGGGAAAAAAAAAAAAGAGGCAACATTCTGCTGTATTTGCCATTGTTTAAAGGGACAAACCATGAATGAATGTTACAAGAGTATTTGGAGCTACCTCTCTATTCCTCTATTTTCTCCACGCATTTGGGAGGAGAAAAAAAATAAACAAAAATTAAGAGACAGAGACAGAACCTCAACTTCCACAAATTGGCACAGCTCCATCCAACTCAGTGGAGCTGCTTTGATTTATATTAATCGAAGATCTGGCCTAAAGGTTTATAGGAGTAAAGGGAATGGGAGAATTGCAGCAGTGCTTCACTGATGGAGGAGAGAAGATATTCTGCGGGAAGCTGCACATGTAGTGCGTGGCCATGACTGCTTACACACTAATTAAACCAATTTTATATTTTGGTACTGGGAAGATGGTTAAAACCATCTGTTTCTTTTTAGGATATTCTACTAGCAAAGAAGAAAATGTGGTCAAGATTAGATCTAGGTGATAAATAGTTGTTTAGGGTTTTTTATTCTGCGGCTGAGCGTAAAGATCTAAACAGTATTTGCGTCAGTACTTAAGGTTTATTGCAACGCAGCAAACAAAATGATCTCAGGTTAATCTGCAATGTTTGGTTTCGACCCAAACAGTGATTTAATTTCCTTAGTATTTTATTTAAACTCTTTCTGCGTGTTTTAACCCTCGCAATACAGAAGCACGTAATATATTTGGAAACAAACACTGAAAGAAATATTCCCAATTTTTTGACTACAACTAATTGTTGAATATGACCCAGTCTGAGGCCTCTTACACATCAGGCAATCAACAGGCTGATGCCTCAGTGGAGTGTTCCATCAAATTACCTGGCACAGCCGTTGCAGGGTAGCTGTGCTGGAGCACATCCCTTGAGTTGAATTAGAGATTGTAAATTGCCTTCACAAATCCCTTCCCTCATAGTCTCTTATTGTCCCACATAAGTAGCTATCATTTTAATTGACAGAGTGTTGCATGAGGGATGCAAAATCATGAAAAATATGAAATGCATCATACAGAGACAAAACACAGCTCCATTGAAATTATAGCTTGTCAAGAGGGAAAATATTCTGGTTGGCTGAACATGAATCAAAGAATTTGGAGGACCAGAATGCTGGAATTACCTGGACTCAGAAAGTAAGTATAGAAAAGCACCCAGCTTGCTTATTTAGACTCATCTTTCTCTCTACTTATCTTTCCTTTGTGTTGGTCACAAAGGGTAAAAGTTTAAAACAGAAAAGTGGGGAAGAACTAAATATAAATTATAGCAACTTGTGCTTGTTGACTAGACAGTCCAGGAGACAGATAACAGCACAGAGGCATTTCCCTCAGGAAGATGGCTTGAACCCAGCTGGAGTTTGAAGCAATAGCAACCCATAGGCTGCTCAAGGACCCAAGTGTAGTGGGTTTGCTCTCCGTGTCCCCCCCTCATGACAGTGTTTAAGTGGTTCACAGGCTCTGCATTGGCCCTATAAACAAAGATGAATTTCACTCTCTGAGCACATCTGTCATGTTAAGGCTCTGACACAATGCATGGTGGTGTTTAGCAGTCTTGGTACTGTGCACATTAAGAATTTTAATACTACCTTTTCCCCTCTAAAACATATACTTAGTTAAAAAATAAATATGTACACATACCTGTAATCACAATTCTGTTACATGATGCTGCAAAGCCACTAACGGAATATCCAGTTCCCATATCTTTCTTTCCTTTGTTTTCTGCTCCATGCTTTGTATTGCCCTATGAAACACATGCAACAATAAAATGAAGATTAGGGGTTATTTTCTCCCTTTTTAAAAAACATTTAAAAATAAACATACATGACCAAAAGGCAGAAATATGTGGCAAACAAAAAAAATGTTATCCCTTCTGAGTTCTGTCTGATTTTACATTCTGATATCCATCGCTGACAAGGGAGAAATATCTCGCACCACAGATTCTACTGGAAGTTCACAAAGCTATTTCTGTCTTAAAGACTAAGGGTAGAAGAATCTATACCTTAGTTTTTCTACTGAAAAGAGGGATTAAAAAAAAGTTTACATCTACTATTGATTGATTTATTTATTTAATCCATCCACTGATAGCACGAAAGCTTCTGCTTTAGCACTTTCCTGTTGATGCTTGACTGAACTATAGAGCTTACTCTTTTTTTTTTTATGCAACCCTGAAATCAGCTTCAACATTGAAGCAAAGGCCGTGACACTAGAGATTTTCAAGCAGATGGAGTAAAAAATATTGGTTTTGTGTGTATCGGTGCAGTAGGTGTTGAAAATATAAAAAAGAGGACCATTGATCAAAATAATAGATAGAAGCATTTTTTAATCTGCACAAGCCCGTACACGTTTGTATCTCCAATTGTACACACACACACATACAAAGACATGCAGAAGTGTATCTCTATCTCCTGTTCTGTATTCTGTCAGCTTTTAGCTTGATTTCATTGCCAGGTCAGTCAGAATACCATCTTCCCTTCCCTCGTAGCAGGCTATACACGTTAAGACTGTTTTTTAACAGTGCTATTGCGCTGTTCTCTCTTGCTTGATTTTTTGGTTTGTTTTGCTCTTGAAGCAGAGAAGCACAAGTCCTCAAATAGATTTTTGTTGCCCAAAATCAAGCATGTTTATAAAGTACAGCTAACTTGATGAGGGTTTGCTGAAGGGCAGAGGGAGGTTTCTCCTGCTACCCCCAACAGCACTCGCAAGTGCACTAGCCAATGAAAAAGTCAATCTCAGGGTGAGGACCTAAACTCTAACTCCCCTTTCCTCTCCCTGGAGTGCAAACCTGAAGGCTCTTGACACTTCCTATGATTTAATCATTAGGATGAGGTGCTTTGTTGAGGAGCAGACTCCACAGAAGGTCAGATTTCAAGGATAACACTTGCACCGACAGAATGGTGCAAAAGAGATTTATTTTCTCAATACAGGTATTTCTTAAATATATTATGAGAGCCACCAGTATATTTTCTGCCCTCACATTCAAAACGCTTTTAAGAAAACTGTGCATCACTATATACAGTTCATAGATGAGTAGACTAAGGCACAGCAACACCCAAATGATCTGGTGCTTCAAATTTAATAACTAAATCAGCAGCATAAGTTGCAGGGGAACTCTGAGTGACTGGCTGTGGTGGCTTGTTTATTATGCTAAATTAACGTACCTCAGGACTGACAAATGTTCCTGAAGGCAAGGCTGTTTTGTTGCAAAGCCTCCTGATATACCCACCTTCGTGCCGAGGGCTCTGAGAAGTAAGAGTTAACTTTAATGAAAGCCTGCTTGTGCTTTAAAATGTCATATATATAGCTTGATTAATGGAAATAGATTAGAAAGAAATATATTTTAATGTGGAGAACCTACTTACCAGTGTGCTATCAGAGCACAACTGACATGGGACGCAGTCTAAACAAAAGTCAGCAGCTACTAATGAGGCTTGTTAGTGATGCTAATCTATGTAAATGTTATTAATTGAGAACATCTATCTTTTATCTCCAACATTTGGTAATCAGGCAATTAAAAAACAATGACATTCCCGGCGGTTGTTCTCCCAGTAAAAAAAAAAGTGATCAAAGAGTCCTGAATAAGGAAAGGGAAAGTCCCTTATCAAGAGCTGGGCCTTGCCTTGGGCTACCAGGACTCATTAAAGGCAGAAAAGCTCTGTTGATCACCAATTAACCTGATTTGTCGGAACTCTGATAAAGACCTCAAACAACATGAGTTTTCTTAACTATAATAAATGACACAGTTTATTGACAAAAATAAAAACGTTTGGTTTGAAAAAGAACATAAAGGAGCTATTCAAATTGGATAGCCCTACCACACACCAGGCCTGAAAGACGTGGGATAGGTTTAACTTCTCCACACTGGTGGCATATTATCAATGCCAGATACAGTCAAACCTATTAACAGCCATACACACAACAACCAAATATATACATATTTGGTAGCTGTCACATAAATTTCTGTCATCTCTAGTCATAACAGACAGCAGATTGCATTAATTATGTATGTACTATGCTCATGAATGGAAATTCAGCGCTCTAGGGTGAACTCTGTATCTCAAAACACGAAAGTAGGGAAAAAAAAAAAAGATATTTTCTTGAGGCTTAATTGGTGGACATTTTGTGAGTATAGTTCTTTTTTTTCCTTTTTCTTAATCTTAGCAGTTGTTTTAAATTATCCCTGGTGTAAATTTCCATAAGCCTTTTTAACCCATTCTTTCCTTTCTGGAGAATTTAGCTCTTCCTCTCAGGTATTGTTCACAGTGTCATGACTAGTAGGTAGAGCACTGCAGTGTGACTGTCAACTATAATTGTAATTATTGCCAGCAATTCATTAATTCACATGGTGATGGCCTGTCCCTGTTTATGTCTCTGGAGAAAGAGGGAATAATAAGTAAATGTAAAACTCGGATGTAGACTTGAGCGAAAAAATAGTACAAATATGGTATCAAACTCAAGCTTTCTCTGTATTTAAAGGTTAAATGGTTTTGGTTTAACACTACAGTTGTTCCACCAAACCTGCGTATTGTGAATGTATCTGTTAGGGATAAATTGTCTGCATAAAGGGGATCTTGAGAGCATTAGTGTGACCTGTCAAATTATACCCTGGGCTTACGTTGCTTTGTATGCAAAACTTAGGTCTTCAATGATAAAATGCATTTTTAAACTGTAAAACTAAACCTGTCTTATTACATCTATCGAGTAGACGATGTCCATGATCTTTATGGGCCAGATCTGACTTTGATAGAATCAGATTGGGTCATAAAGTGAAAAAATACCACTGTCACTTTTTCTGACATAGCCATTTGACACATGCAGGACTGCATCTCAGATTTATACCTCAAGAATTCAGCTCACTTTTCTTCCTTATGATGGAGGCCTTCATCATTTCTATATAAATATTTTCTGTTATATCTTTTCCTCCTCACATCTGCCTTTTTCATTCACTATTCATGCCTATTCATTGCAGAGCTGAAGCAGTGAAGAAAATCATATAGGGAGGTCCAGTGCCTTTAAATGAGCAATTTTTAAGAAACTTTAATGTACAAATTGATGGTTTGTCATTTTCGGCAGAGAATGTTGGATATCAAAAGACATGTCTGAGAAGAAACAAAAAAAAAAAAAAAGACACATAACAATAAGGGTACTATGAAGTATTAACAACCCTTCTGAAACTCAGACCCCTTTTTATTGAGATGATAAAATGACAGATCAGGTGCTTAATGTTGGATCACGTGAATATTTTGAGCTGGTGTGGTGTCTGTATTATTGCTTGGTTGTGATTTTTTGTTTGTTTTTGTTTTGTTGGGTTTTTTTTAAACTAATGCATTAATGCCTTCCCTCAAAAAAAAAAAAAATAAGTATTGGTTAGTGATACCATGGGTGAGCTTTTATCTTGCCATACAGATCTGAGCATGTTTTACAGCAAAGATAATTATCTCTAACCAGTGATTTTGGTTGGTCTTTGATTTCGCTGTTCAAGCAGATGCCACCATAGAGATTCTATTATGCACAAACAATTGTATTTCATTGGTAAGTGCCCTGCATGCCTACCTCATTATTAGAACCCAATTAATTTTTCTTTGTAATAAAATGGAAAGACTTAGAGCTAACAGGAAGGCTAATCTAAAGAAATTTGGACCAACCGCAAAGAGTACCTGGAAGAAGCATAAAGAAAGAAGAGCGGTAATTACGTGACACATGCACACATACAAAAAAGAAAGCACATGAATTGAAGTTTCAGACACAGGCCCAGAGAGCACAGATCGCAATCTGGCTAGATTGTGAAAGTAGTACTAAGATGTCTTAATTATATGATTGATGTAAGCTTCAAAAGAAAGCTCAGCATTCACAATAGCTACAAGGTTATGAGTGTTATCTAATGTATAAACTACCATTGAAGGCAAACACTACACATAAAACTTGAGACCTTCCTCTTTCAGAACCAATCAATAATGCTTTATTTTTAATCTATATTATGTTTAAGAAAATGTGATGACATCCTTGATTGAAGATCACACAAATAATTATGCTAATAATGACTGACTTTGTAGGATCTACAAGGACTGGATCTACAAGAACTGTCGTTTGAATTTCTGTGACACTGTTTGCGGGGGGACCTGGTTCAATTACCTGATAGAAGTACACAGACTATTTGAGACAAACTGGAAAAAGCACTGCTTGGGGACATGGATTAACACATTCGAACACAGTCCTCATTACTTTAATCCAGTGATTTAGATCACCAGCAAATTATGTGTTTTCAAGATAGTGGGGTGATCTGACATTCTTATCTTACAAGGAATTACTGTATTTCAAAACTTTTTTTTCCTCTAAATCAGACAAAAAGCCCTTCGAATTTTGTTATTTTAGGAACTTTTTTTTCCCCCATTTTTTCTTTCAAGCTTGTCACTGGAATTTAATTTTCATTGTTTTATCATTCCAACTGCTACTATCAATGGAAGATAAATAAAATTTAGATTTCGTCAAAAGGAAACTTTTTTTTTTTATATATAGTTTGGGATTAAAAATTCAATAAACAAATCAATGCAAACCTTCTTTTCACTCAAGCAAATATTTCCATTCCAGAAGGAAATGTCTTCATTTGAAAATTGTAATGGAAGGTGATTTCTGAGCTTGATAAGAAAATGCAGAAAATGACCAAATATTCAGTATTTCACTGGCTATAAGCACTACTGTCAATAAACTGGTTTTCTGCTTTTCTTTTGGTGCTGAGCTATTCATTTCAGAGGACCTAAGGAAATGTTATCTTTGCATATAAAATGCACTCCCCTGTGTACACCCCACAAAGTTTATCCTAAGGAACTAAAAAGTATTTCTTTACGAGTACCCAAGTTACAAATAAGATAGATGGAGGTGAAATAGGTCCTCAGCCACAATGGACAGAAGAATGAAATTAAAAGTTATAAGTGCACTATAAGTGCACAGCATACATTTCTAAGGCAAGCATCCACATAAATATCTTCTGAGATAGATTTGAGTAGACCAAACTACCTGATCTTTGTCAGGGCTGTAGGTGAAGCAGTCTTCTCCTCCACCTATCCAATCTGTTTACTATTAAAGGATAACTCCCTTGCTTGGAGATACCCAAATATAATCCTAACACAGCTGGCCCAATTCTATTTAAAAGTCCTTTTATGAGTCCTGATTGACCAGGTCTGATGGTAATAGAGTGAGAGTTAATGCTACAAGCATTAAACAGAAGAGGCAAAAATAAAAGCTCTACTGTGCAGACAGGAGAGGTGAAGGGTCCATTGAAAATCAGAGAGATTAGCAACTCATCACATTATATGTGGGTTATCAGGAGACAGAGGTAATGAAAGTGAGACCTATATCCTTGATCAATAAGAGTTTGACTGCATTTTGAGTTCATTTTCCCCTGCTGAGAGTGAGACAGCAAGCTTACTATTGATCACAGTGTTAATCCATAACTAGTCTGGGCCCTAGCCTGGTGGAACAAGGAGGAAAAAAATAAGATAATAAGCAGGAACTCTTGATCTTTTGTTATGGTGTGCTAGATAAAGAGGGTGCAAGGTTCAAGGTGAAATACTTTATAGTTAACCCCTTCTTTGCTGCTTAACTCCAAGTACATGAATGGAAGTAAATTAGGCAGGCTTCATTTTTTGGTATGTATTGACCTCGAATCTTGTTGACAAGCCTTTTGCTAGGATACCCACATGTGTGTACAGGTTGCCACTCCACTCCACATCTCTTCAAAGCCCAGGGGACAGAGGCACCCACGTGGCATCTGAGTGAGATGTCAGGACCACGTCCTCATCTGGTGAAAGCCTGTGTCTCTCCCCTGAAATAACCAAGCACCAGTTGCTGTAGCTGAGATGAGATGCATCCCTAAACCTCACCTTCAGTGGTGGTGTTTGAAAACTGAACTTGCTGATCTTAAGCCAAGCAATAGTTTCTGTTGCTTGTGTATTTATTCTAGCCCTTGTTACAACAACATCTAGATATTCTCTGGTTATAGCTTTTGGTTGTGGGTAGGGGTTTTTTTGTTTTGTTTTTTTTTCCCCTCTGTTTTTAACTGACAACATGTGCAGTTAAGACAACTTAATCTTTCCCATGGCAACAGCTGACTGATGTCAGAGACAGCAACTGTTTTGAGGTGAGCCACTGATGGGAAGTAGTGATGGCCAACTGCATTTTAATAAATCCTGGGAAAAGGAGGAAAATTAATACTGCTATTTCAAACGTGTTTTTAAGCTATGAATATTCCATGAACTGTAACTTCAGTAAAATATTAAAATAGCAGCATTTCCTTCAAGATTAAGATGGTTTCTGTTTCTTAGTTGAACTTTCTATAAAACATTAGAAATTTGAGTTTTCAGTTCCTTCCATTTGGAGGTGAGGAGCACACTAAGAGCCTAGTAATGCAGGAAGCATCTCCTCTGCCTCCTGTGTTGGTATACTAGAAATATTTACATCTTTATATGCATTCAGCATTACTGCCTCATGTGAAATCCTGTCCCATTTCACCAGCTAATAGTTCATACTGGCATTCCTAGTCTGAGTTAAAGTGACCCATATTCCAACAGAGCAGTGACATTCCCTGAAAATTAACAAAACTCCTCCTATTCCTTGAATTTTGGGGTCAAAAGTCACAAGTTTGGCCTGCCTAGATAAAACAAATATTTTTCTTCTGTAGACTGCATCAATACACATCTCCCCTAGTGAAGGGACAACACAAAGATGCCAGCACCCACAGCACTGAAGGGGTACTCTTCCAGATGCTGGTGTGAATCCCACCATGGCATGATTATTCGATTCTATGAACTTGGTCAAACCGTAATTAGACTCTGCCTGCTAATGCCACATTGCTGTTTCAGTCGGGTAGTGTGCCTTTCAGCTCTCCCAGGCTCCAGCTAGCTCATTCAGGTAGCCTGTACGCCTAATTTACAACCTCTACAGAGCTACCCCACCGTTAGTTCCTTTTAGTAGTTGTTAAATTATCCCTATACATCATTTACATGTTGCAAGAGTTGGTTGGGATAATTAATGCCTGTAAAGCACTCTGAGGTTTTGGGATGAAATGTACAGTAGAATTACAATGAGTTATTCTGGTGATGATGATGATGATAAATAAATACTACAGTAAAAAACTGACAGCAGCTTTCATACGCTATTAAAAAGACAAACCTGTAGCTGGAATGCTCTTTTCCAGCTGTGAGTGCACTGTAGCCTCAGATACTCAAACAGAGAGAAGATTAATCTTCAAGTGGTACATAGCCAGTTATTCTTTAGTGTTCAGCATGTTTTACACAGGAGTGTGTAATGCAACTACCCACTGTAACGTAAATCAATTTATGGACTAAACAAGAGGAGAAAAATATCCTATTAATAACACAAAAAAAATACAAGAAAAAGTGAATAAGAGTCCCAAGAAATGGCAGTTGGTTTTTTTTAATATTGAATTGCTAAAATATTGCTGTGGGCAGCACCCATGGGTTAAGTCAAGTGGTTCTTCCTACACAATACAGAGAAGCAGAGACTCCTGCAGATCAAAATCAAGCATCTCTTTGCAGTTTTAGGGGCCATGTTTACTGGACTTCTTTCCTTTATTTGATAGTGTTTCTGTAGTTCAATGCAGTCATTAGTTTTATATTCTGAAAACACTACTGTGACTGCAGAGGCTCAAATATTTTACACCTTTGATTCAAGGTGTCACTTTTCCCTGACAAGGAGGTTTCCCCAAACTCTCTCATTTTTGTCATGCACTCGAAAGCACTCATTAAGTTTGCAATGAAAGGAGGTGGTTAGAGCAGAGGAAATTGTAAAGTGGACTCTTGAACAGGAGCTGCTTTTATAAGGCCATGATCTAGACTGGACACAGATGCCTCAATTTTCTTACATAAGTATTTATATATGCACATGAACAAAGCATGACCTGTGTGCCTTGTACAACATCCCCTAAATCTTTATGGATTGTATTTTTTGACTCCATTTATGCACATGCCAATATTTAGTGCAATCCCTGCACAAATAAAAGTTATTGTCTTCATCTATCCCAGGCAGCAACCTTAACAATATCACTCACGACAGATATGTGTACAGAGATTCAAACATACAGATGAAGCCATCTATATTATAATGTGTGCCAAACCAATAATGAAATGCAATGTAACATTTAGAGTCAGATCAGAGCTTTGTGGTTTTACTCTCCTGAAAATCCTACAGTTCTCAAGCTGACATTTCTGCCCAAGGTGCCCCTGGGGATGTCTGCAGAGCCCTGCTAAATATTTGCAAAGAAGTCTACTTCTTGTGAAAGTCAAATATGGAAAGTTTTACCTTCAAATTGTGGGGTGAAGGAATTTCCCAATTCATCAAGGAAGGAGAGGCACTGCAGATTGGAGTTGGAAGACTGCTCTTCTCTTTTTGCAAGGAAGGCTTCACCTTGTTTCTAGGAGTAAGAATTCAGTCAGTCTCTCAAGAGAAAGTGAACCAAGGTTCCAGTTGAGTTACTGAGTTATGTATTTTATTAACAGGGGGAGAATATATATAGGAAAGGGAGATACAGAAAACCACTAGGAGAATAATTCAAGCAAGACTGACTTTCTCAGTTTATGGTCTAGTTGTCACATTTAGAAAGTGTCCATAGTGAAGACCTAAACAGAATCCCTCAAGTCTACATCCGGCCTATTCTCACCTTCCATGTCCACTTGTTAGATAGCTGGGATAGGTCATTAATTGTAGCACAAAACACCTTTTTTTTTTTTTTTAATTAGAATTAACCCCTTGAACAATTTTTTTTGGACAATTTGTCAAGTTACAGTTGAATTTCCTTAGGCAAAGTCAGACACTTTGTTCTACTGCATCTGAGACGCTCCAAAAGGACTGAGGTGGATGTGGCAGAAGCTGCCACAGAACAGAAAAGAGAGAACAGCAATCAGATGCCAGCACAAATGACATGGTATTCAAAGAGTAGCAGCCCCCACGGACAAAAGCAATTTAAAAGAAAAAAAAAAAAAAAAAGTAAAGAGATTGCTTTGAAGTGGAAGAACGTTGTAAAAATGGATTGTCTTCCCTCAGCTGCTGGAAATAGCTGATGTGAACCTCAAGAGCCATACCAAGCTTTCAATGAGGCCTCACCATTTCACCCACTACTTCAGCTGTCCCATTAGGTATAAAAGTACGCTCCTCTGTCCCACTGATTCTTACTGGAGCACCTACTCCTGAAATTTTTCCCTGGGAGATATTTTTACAATAAAAATAGCACATCTATATGACTACATGGAAGTGCTATACCATACTTACCATGAAATAAGAGCTAGAGAAGGCATTTTTTGCATTGAAAAAGTGAAATATTTTCTCTCATTGATCAAATTGTAACGTAATGAAGAGAAAATTGAACAGATGCTTATTAATTATTCCCTTTCAAAATGTCTGCCGGTGGTATAAACTGAAACTGATGGATTTATTTGGGGGAACTTTTTTAACATTATTTTGCATTAATTGGTTTTAATTTCAAAATTACTTCATATTAAAGATGGGAAATACTACTGTTTAATAAATTTCAGCATGTTCAGTATTTTAAAATATCCTAACAGGCAATGAAATTCTAATTTATAAAAAAAAAACAAACAAACAACAGTTTTCATAACAACACAAGGCAGAGAATATTTGTCCGGCATTGGATTTTACACGGCTTAAATTCAAACACACAAGGATGCTACGTGTACTCAAATAAAAAGAGCATATAAAGCACAACTATCTCACAGCCCCACTTACGACTTGTGAACGCCATAATCACAAAGGTGTTGAGAGATGAGCTACAGCCACATTCTTCAGCTGGATCGAGTGGACATCTGCCACATGGTGGAAAATGTCAATTGTATTTTTATGATTTGGGGCTCTTTGGTGGCCTATGCAAAATGCATTGCTCATAATTAAGTCCCCAATCCATTTTGTAGAAGTCAACACCTGGACGTACTGGGGATATCTGACATCAAAATTAATTCTCCTGTACACAATGTTAGAATGATAGATATTTTACTGTAACATACACTGTAATCACACTAAGGAATACAGGCATGAGATGTTACAAATAGAGTTTCAGCTCCACGTTGTCAAAAGTAACTAATTTATGTAATTATTTTATATTAATTATAGGTCATCTACTTATATCTTCAATTAATTAATGCTTTAATATGATTATGTAATTTATAGCCACTGTGGAAAAAAGGTTAATTTGTCAAGAAAGACACAAGGTAAACAGAAATGTTATTAAAACCCCATATAAACATTCAATTCAAAATTTGAACTAAACATAAAGAAATAAATGCCTGAACATCTATGTATATAGACCCATAAATTTATTGCAAATTCATAATGTAGCTGGATTTCTTATAGAGTTTTTTTTCTCTCCTTACAAATGAGAAAACTGCAATTTTTATTCTTGTTTCAGTGGGAATTTTAATCTTAAAAAAAAATAATAATTTTCTAGTCTCTTGGAGGAAATCACTCCTTTTTGCAGTGTTTTAGCCAAAGGAACGATTTTTTAATTATTTTTAAATTATTTCTGTGATTTCATTTACATGGCAAATTGTTCCTATTGAGAACAAATGTAAAAGTAAGTAGTCCTGTAAACAGCAGTAACATTTTAATAAACACAGTTTAAAATTAAAGTCTTTGAAAGCTGTTTTTTTCTTTAATCACATGTGATTTCAAAGATTTCGTAATGTGCTTTATTATCAGCCCTAAAAAGTCTATTCACCACTTTCTTAGCCGAATTTCCACAGGGCTTAGGAAACAAGAATTACCTTCAGCAGGATTCACAGAGGTCTTCTCCGTGCTTAGGGTGGGAAAATAGGTCCTTTAGCTCCCAAAAGCCATCAGATTCCTATTCTCCCAGTGTATCTTAAAACCATTGTCAGATTTATTACATCTCTACTTGCTGGTGGACCTCACAGACTACTTTATGCCTGAGTAATTTTGTTCAGCAGAGTATTTTTCCTGAATTCACTGGAATTGCTCTTATTTATTTAAGACCTGACAGCTGCTGAAGTTCTTGGGAGTTCTTTGAGTCATGTTGCCTCTTCCTCCATGCTTGTGCAGAACCAAGTTGACTTGGGCTAGTGATCTAAACCATGACAAATGAGGCAAACAACTGACAAAAATCATGCAATCAAAAGCCACAATGTTAAACAGGTGTAGTGGGATCAGAAGCCATCCATAGTGTTCATTACTGGCATATGCTATAATACTATCAAATTATTTCAGCAACCTGATGTGAGAATGGGGTGTGGGGTAGAAATTTGCAGATGGTAACAAGGGCAAAAAATGCCGAATGAATTTTAAATCTGTGCAGCGTAACATTTTAGCATCAAAGTGAGCATTTAGTACCAAATACCATTAATTAACATTTCCATGGGCTTTTTATTAAATGCTTGCTCAGCAAGTCAAGTGTCTTTCAAGCTCGGAACAGCTGTGAATGTATAAAAATATATTGACACAGATATATTCATGCATGCAAATAAATGTATTTTTTCCATTTGTTGTGAATGATTGTTATTATATTCTAGGTTTTTAGCAAGTTAGAAGCTAATTTGCATTATCAACCTGAGCAGCTGAAAGGGGGTTGTACTTTACTACCTGTCTACCTGTTTGCAATCACTCTGAAGCACCTGGTGCCAGCTAATCCTCCGTTTCCTACTTGTTAGCAGCTCACCCCAAGAAAAGGGGTATGGGCCCTATCCCAGATTTCACTTCTAGCTTCTATTTTAAGACTACTCAGGTACTCATTTAAATAGTGATGTTCAATGCAAGAGTCAGACAATGCCAAATCAGAACTAAAAAATGCATTCATTAAGTTTAAAATAATACTTTAAAATAATACAGTGCAATGAACAGTTCTGCAGCTCTTACAGCTTAAGCATCATATAGCTTGCTAATGCCAGGCTCAGTCAGCAGTCACCTGATAGCTTTTGTTTTTACCCTGAGATAGTAACTAAATTAATTTGTTTCCTAATAAAATATTTCAAGATGTTGAAAAAATACAGCTAAGTAGACAGAATCCCTATTAGGATCATCAGTATTAACATAAAATCCTTTTGTGCTCATTAAAGAAAATACAGTCAATTTAATTAATGCACATTAATCCCTAGTTGACATTAAAATCAGCTAAAAAACAACACTGATATAGATTATTAAAATGAGACCAAAAAAAAAGTGTACGAGGTGGCCCCTATAGGAAGAAAATCATTACTGAAGACCTAGGTTGCCTTTTTTTTTATTATGGAAAATGTAATCCAGCTGGAGACACAGTTGCCTGCCCGTTACTTTAAGGAAAGTTTGTACCCACCGCTCGTTTGCCTGTGGGACTCGGGAGCAGAAAGGCATGGGATGAAAATCTGTCTCATGAAATGGTGACATGGAAAAACCCTAACACTTCTTCCAGTCCTTGCTGGAAGTGAAGTGATGGGTTTTGCACAGGATGCTGGGCTGCATTATTTTCAGGACTAAGCTGGAGAAACTGCTTTTCACCTTCTTTATCCCATGCATGCTTTCTGTACTTCAGTTGCCTTGGCCATGATTCAGCAGCATGTTAAGACATTGCATGATCTCTAAGTGGGTGAGTGATCTCATCCCTGTTCAGCAAAGTCTTCTATCTCACATTTTATTTTAGACACAGTGAAGTCTAGGAGATCCTTCATGTGTCACCAGTTAAGCAGGTGCTTAAGAGAAGTATTATAAAAAAATGCCTGAGTGATTCAGATGTGTGAGACTTATTTTCCAAAGTTACTGTAGGTGTTTAGGCACCTAAATCTCATAAGCCTCATATGTGCATTCAAGTGTGTCCTGTGCTCGTATGTGTGACTGCACATCAAATGCACTTCCCCTGGGAACAATGCAGGTATTTGAGCCCCACCTGATTAGGAGCTGTTTGCTGGCACAGGGCTGTGCTAGGCTGACGGTACCAACCACAAAACATCCATTCTTGTTTGCTCAGGAACCTCTAAACCCAGCACTGCACTGAGCTCTGCAGGAAAGCTATGCCAAGACCAGGCTCCTTCGGGTGAATTTCCAGCCCATCCTCAGGGATCTGCCCTGGTGCCCAGCATGAGGTGGACTCATTCCCTTAAGGGCTAGAATAACAACAGGAATTTGAGAGTTTCAGAGTTGAGATTTGTGGCAGTGATGTTTCAGGTGCCTGACACCACAGGGGAACACAGATTTACTAGGTTCACCCAGGAGCTGCATTTCCTTTTCTACTTCCCTGGTACCTACTCTAACAACTGAGATACAGAGCTACGATCATACTTGCACATTTTCTCTGGCCAAATTTTTCTGCAAAGTGGAACCATTTCAGGAGGAAGTAATGAAAATATGGCCCATTTCTCCCCATCTCCCAGCAGAGAAGGGGCAGGGCCTTATGTCCTCTCAGATGGAGGAGGACCTCCAGCATAGGTCGCTATCCCTCTGGGGCTAGCCTAACTCCTTGAAGGCTGGTGGAAGGGCAGGGGAAGCACAGCTTCTAGGAGGGAAAAGACAGCAGGCCAGTCCTCTTTCTTCATCCAGTTCGTTTTCTCTTTTAAAGCTCTGTGAACTCCCTCTTGATGAGATGCCTTGGGCAAGCACAGAGGCCTCATTTGTGGAGGGATCAGAGAAAAAGCAGAAAACACCAAGCTGTTCATTACTGCAAAGGGACAGAGAACCCTAGACCTGCCCAGAGGCAAATTCTAGGCGCTTGCCAGGCTTCAAGGAGAAAAGCTGCAGTGCCTACAAACTCTGGGTTTATTTTGATCAGCAGCTGCACAGGCATTTTGAGGAGCCACATCTTGGACATAGGTGTGGGAGTGCCTTTGTACACCCAGCCTAAGTTGCCTTTGAAAATTGGTTTTAGATCACCCTGCAAATACTATTTTACTATTACTTGGTTGCATGGGGATCAAAATCATTTGCTTGTGAAAGGTGGGTGTTGAGAAGAGGCTGATCTTCAATGCGTAGCTTAGATTTCAACTGAAGATGGCAGAAATGTTTCCTGAAAGAAAACTGTAGTAAGATCTGGTTTAGAATTCTTGTGTATATAGCAAAAATCAATTCATTTTTATAGAATGTAGGATCAATAATGTGTATCTGTGCTCCTGGACACCTGTATTTCTAAAATACCATTCAAGTCACGGCAGGCCTTATTTAAGTTAATGAGAGTTTTGCCATTGATTGTTTGGTTACATTTCTCTTTATATTTCTTCATTGGTACCTGGTGGTTTTATTTTTACACAGATTTTAACTCCAGAGTGGTAATTTTTTTTTTCTTTTTCTCCAGGATTTCTGTCCTCTATTAAAGCCCTATGCACTCCCTTCACTATTGATTACACTCACAGACTCTTATCTTCAGCTTAAAACTTATTTTATTCACTACTTTAAAAGTAAAGATAAAACATGAAAAGGGGAAAAGGGAATTGTGTGATTATCCCATGAACAGTGTGAGCTTTTGAGAACGTACCTAGTTGCTAACAAAACAGAAGAACTTTTTTTCTTTTTTTTTCCTTTTTTTAATGGCATGACATGTTCCAAACTATGATAAGGTTTTGGGCTAATTAAATAAGAAGTAAGGTTTGTTAATGTACAGTTTTTTGTGATAGATGGTAGCATGGCGAGTCTTTCCTTTTTTTTTTTTCTTCATATTTTAAAGTTTCCTTTTATGTGTGTGAAAAATGAGTAAAAGTGTCAAGTCTTATCACACCTGACCTTGCTTTTTGGCTAGCCTCTTTCCCTTATCTATCGAACACATTACTCTCCCCATCATAACGTGGTAGTGCAAACATCGCAGCTGGCCAGCAAACATGACCAAAGCTACCTTTAAACTACCTCTAGACTCTTTAAACTCAACTAAAAGGCTGATTAGGTTCCACCTCTTTGGTCATTATCTCATTTCGATAGCCACGCAATAAAAAAGCAATCTAGTAAAAAGCTGTCTCATAGGAAAACTAGTTAAAGTGTGTGCTTGCTTAGGACGGTGTACTTAAAGAAAACAATTTATTCGTTCGTCAAAACCAACTGTGTAAACTAGTTTAGCTGTTTGCCGAGGCTTGGAATGAACAAACGTTGTTGTTTTCCTCCGAAAGCTCCTCAGGGAGGGGCGGCGAAAGGGAACGACCAGGAGCTTGGCGGCTCCGGGTCCGGCCCGGAACCTGCCCAGTACCTTAGCAGTAGCAAAACCCATCTCCAGCCCCGCAGCCCACCAGTCTTATCCCCCTCCTAGGCAGGTAGAAACCATCCCTCACCGGGAAAAGCCGATAGCGCTCCATCTCTCTTGTTTATGAAGTGGGACACTTGCACCCCATTTGTTGTCTGATCCGTTTTCACTCCCCACCTTCCTCGGAATTATATTTAAACAAAAAAATACAACAAAACAAACCCACAAATTTAAGGGAGAGATTAGGGAGGGGGAGGAGAGGCTGGCTGCGAGCGGCAGGGTGGGGTGCGAGGCTAAAGCCGGCATGGGTAGGAAAACCACAAGCCTTTCTCGGGCGGTGTTTGCTCGGGTTTCTTTTGCAAGCGCGGTACAATGGCAACTATTCAGGAATCGGTCAGCATGACTTGGCACTAACAAGTCCTAAAAACATATCTGCCTCATTCGCGCAGACCCTAGAAATCATGTTTTCAGGGGAAAATTATTTTGTCAACAGAACAGGTAATGTGGGAAGTCCTCGCTCACCACCCGCTCCTCATCCCAAAGAGCTGTCTGGACCACAAAACCACCTTTCCTCGCCAGTCCCAACACAAGTAGTCCTAAGGGACAGGATTTCCCCAGAGGAAAAATAAGCTGGAAAGGAGAAATGCCCGGGCAATCCAGCCGGCTCCCTCGCGGGGGATTCCCAAGCGGTACGCGGGACGAGCTCATACGGGTGCCCAGGGTTAGGCAGGGAGAGAGGCCCGGGGGTTACGAGCCCGGAGAGTGGAGCTATTTGTCATCGGCCCGCACCAGAAGGAACGAAAAAAAAAATAAAAGAAAAAAAATTACTGATTAACGTGATCTGTCAATACGCCTTTGCCCCGCGGGAGTGGAGCCGATCTATTACCTGGCACCTCCTTTGCCATCTCCCTCACCTCGCTAAGCCTTTGCATCCCTCGCCTGGCCCTGAGTCACGGGTAAACATCGCCGGGTGCCAGGCTGCGCCCGGGGTACCTGCCCGGGGCAGGCACCTCCCGAGGCCCAGCGAGCCTTCCTGCCCCGCGGCCAAGTCACAGGCTCGGCCTGGCATCGAGCGGGGAGTTCACTTGGGTTTAGGAGCTGCTGCGAGACAGGAGGGAAGCCTTCAGAGAGCAAAGGAGCGCACGGAAAAAAAAGAAATTTAAAAAAAAAAAGTCACTTGCACGGGAGGTGGGGGGAAGAAGGGGACGGGACGAACTTGCTCCTCCGCAGGAGGAAGAACAAAAAAAAAATAGTTTAAAAAGCGTTTTAAAAGCAAGTGAAAATATATATATATTTCCCGTAGTAAAGAGGGGCTGCACACAGGAGAAATAGGCAAGATTAAAAAAAAAATAATGGCTTTTTAAAAGTACCTTAATTAAACCTGTCCCAGATGCAGCACAGCAGGACTGCGCAGGGAAGCATCCGAGACCCACACCCCCCCCGGGGACGTTGCTCCCGGGCTGCCCGAGAAGGGACCAGTAGCCCCGCCGCAGGGAACAGCCGCCGGGAACCAGACGTCCTTGAGCAAATTAATTCATCACAGAGCTTGTTAAACAATTTGCAGGGCGGAAATATTGTGGGCTGGGGTGGGTTTTTTTTTGCTTTTTTTGGTGGGGGTGTTTTGTTTTTAATTCCTCTCTAGGGGCAAACAGCAGCTGGCAGCCAAAAGACTTTCTGAACTGTTTCATCTGGGGAAAGTGTGGAGAAAACTGACGTCTGACTCTCTCCGCATTTTAAATATGCTTGAATATAATTGACCGACCGCCGCTATTAAGTGTTTGACGTGGCTGATGGTGCTGCACTCGGGTGCTTTGAAAGTCACAGAAAATGCTCATTTGCAGGAAGAACTTGTTAAAAATAAAGGGCTTGGATTAATTTAAGAGGCTAAAAGCATTTCTTTGTGCGACCGTTCGCAGCGGTGATTGTGTAAGCACTCCTTCCACGTCTCTCCATATATCAAATTTTTAGTTCAGAAAAGCCTAGAAGCTGTGCGCTACTGGTTCATAGAAACCCCTCACTGTATTTCCCGAAAACCTCGTCTGTGCTGTAGGACCTGCTGTGTTAAATTATGATCCAAAGGCTGTGGGGTGGGAACAATCAATCAGAATACCTGGGGTAGTGTGTAATGTGTGTGCTCTTGCCAGCGGGAGCAAGCGGCCCCTGAACACAGTCCCCCAGCAGGTTAAATAAATATGATACTATAGACAAACCGAGAGGATCACATGGCCGCATCAATCAGCTGTTGATAAAATACAATCTTCCTTTAATACACGCTGGGAAAGTTATTTAACACTTACAAAACCTGAATCCAGTGCTGCTTCTTTTAGTAAAAGGGGAGAAAAAATATTCTTTGAAAGTGCAACTCTTCTTAAAAGGCAAAGAGAGGTGGCAGTTGCATTTTCCTGGGGGATATAATAGAAAGCTTTTAATGAAGCCACAGACACTGTACAAAGTACGTGAGCCACGATGCTGGAAAAACACAGGAGCTGTTAAAAGAACAAGTCAGTGTAGAAGTGGCCGAAGTCGATTCCAGGCTGCGCATTAGGGTTTATATCCTTCTCATTCATGATTTCACAACCCGGGTGGCTGAAAGCTCCCGAGAACTATTTCTTGGCATGCAGTTAGGGACAAGCACCTCCAAGGAGGAAGAGAGAGAGGGCTTTTCCCTCCCGGTTCAACATTTATCGGAGTTGCTGGACAGTTTGAGAGACTGAAGAAGAGCAGACACGGACGGGGTTTGTTTTAATAGAGTTTGGCAGGGAAATAATAAAATGTTAGAAGTTCCTAAAAGAAATCAGTTCTCCCCGGTATTTGTTGAAACAAAAAGTTGTTGGTAGTCGCTGATGACGGCTATCATTTGTTGGAATTTCTTTTTCATTTCTTTTTTTGTTTGTTTGTTTCGTAGCAGGTAGGAGGGAATGGGGCTATTGGGCTGCAATGAGTTTTCCCCACCTCAGGTAAAGGAGAGTGGAAGAAGTTTTGCCTACAGAGATGTAAAGGGCTGTCACCCAAGTGCGCTTTGGAATTCTCACCCATTCGTTAACTTCCCGCTTTCCACTCACTTAAATGCGCCCTTTTTTAAATGGCCATCACGGTGCCTTGTGCCACTTGCAGATCCTGCCCAGGCTGCAAAGCATCCAGTGTATTTTCAGGGATGCCGGCAGCAGTGTGGGGTTAAACGTCTTCCCCCGGTCACTGAGCCCCTGCTCCCGCCTACCCGAACCTCCTCAAGGCTCGGGAAAAGTCAGCACCAAACCTCTGGGAGATAAGGCATAAATCACTGGGCAGCTAAAACCTCCAAGGGGAAAGACGGGAGGAAATTCTGACAAAGCTTCCCCTAACAAATGAAGATTAATGCCCACTGTAAAAAGGAAACAGTTGGAAGTGATGTTTATACAAGAGAAATCCTGGAAACAGGGGAGAGACGAAAAAAAAACCCAAGCCCGGGAGGGTGGCAGTCCCGGGCTGATGTCATCCCAAGTGTTGAAATCCGTGGCTGATGAGCCAAAAAGGCGTTTGGCGCCCGGTCCTTTCCAAGGCGCGTCTGCCAGGGCTGCGCAGCTGGGGAACACCAGCGGCTCCCGGCCCGCGGGTCCGCCCTGTCACGGGTGGGCGTCCCGGGGATGCCCTGAGCCCGTCGGGGTACCTCGGAGCGGGAGGAAAGCGGCTGGAAAGCACGGCCAGGGACAGGCACAACCCACGCGTGGACGCGGACCACGGGAGGGAGCCTTGGCCCGGTGCCCCCACTGAATTCGGGGGGAGGCTGCGGGGACTCCCTGAAGGAGCTGCGGGAGCCTCCGCTCCTTTAATCTGTTTGGAAAGTTGCGCTAAAGAGCTCTTTACCTGCAACAGACACCCTTAAGCACTCTCCAGGGGCTTGTTGGGCAGATGTAATGGCAAGGCCAGGGGGTCTTGTTTGGCTAGACGTAGGGACATTTGTCATGGCTGACCTGTGAACTTCAGCTTCTGAGCCCAGAACTGTAAGGAGAGGCTCGGGCTAATGTAATAAAGCGAGAGAGACAAGAGGAAAGGCCTATCTTGCCCCAGGGCCACCACATGTTCACTCCGTTTTACTGTCAGTGCTACATGGAAGCTGTGGCTTCATTTCATATTCCATTAATATTTACAGCGGCGATTGAATTTCCCATTACAAAGTTCACCATACACACACTGCTAATATGAAATATTAATAGTATTGTGCACATTATGAAAAGTCTTACTAATAAAAAAAAATATGTATCTGCTGGGCAATTTGCACGGGTAAATTCATTTACTGCGTCCACCTGAACCAGGGGGACCCTCAGCTCCGGCAGCGCGGGGGGAGCACGGGGGTTGAGCGGGACTGAGAGGGGCCGCGCTGGGAACAGCCCCACATCCCGGGTGGCCCCGCAGGAACCAGCATGCCCCTCGCAGTGCCATCTCCATCCACAGTCTTGAGTCGTTTGCTTTTGAAGGGTCACGTTTTCCATCTGGGCTGGGGCATCCTGAGGGCAGGAGATGCCCAAAGCGGCTTTTCCCCGGCAAGGGATGGGGCCGGGGGGGATCAGGTGGATCCGGTGGGGACAGAGAGGTTGTAGTTTTCTTGACCGCTTCCCCCCAGCTCGACTTTTTGAAGCACAAGCGTCTAAAAGATGAGTAATCGGGCATCAACTTACTCTGCAGGCTGCAGTTGAGTCACTTCTCATTTGCTGCTCAAGGCGGACAGAGAAATCCTATCTCCTGTGAAAGGAAAATTGGCCGCCAGAGTCCCAAAAGTGCCCCGAGGATCAACTGAAATGAAAGTTAAACCGATAATTTCCAGATCGCGTGGAAAACAGAGCAGTATTGAATTTAACTGGTGCAAACTTACCCCGACGGGACGACCCCCTCCTGGAGCACTTTATTGTGCTTTCATTTTAGAGAGGGACTATCCGGGATTATTCTGCTCTTTTTTTTTTTTTTTCCTCTCTCTCCCCTCCTTACTCCGAGCACAAACAGTTCTTCCTTTCGATGCATAGCAAATCTGCATGTTCCTGGGAAAATATAATTTTACCACTTGCTTCTGCACAAGCTGCGGGGAGGGAAAGAAGCGAGTTTGTGAGAAACTGAGCTGGAGCTCTGCTGGGAAGGGCTCTCCCTTCTCAGCCCAAGTTTAAACACTCTAGGAAAGCTGCATTTAGCATCCGCAAGTGCTAAAATTATTAGGAGGAAAGTTAGCATCACCTGGGATTTTTAATAGCTCCCCCCCCCCGATAGAAAGCTTTAATTACACTGATGTCCGTCTGCAACTCATTCCTTTTTAAAAAACAAACTACTTATTTTCCGTCAGGAGCTGGGCTGTTTTGATCGACATGGGTATTTACTTTCTGCTGATTGCAGTAAGTAAAAGCCGCTGCAAGAGTCACTTTCTTCACCTTGAATCTTTGGTGAAGGTTGTGTTTGAACTTCGCTGGGAGTGTTTCACCTCCCTGCTCTGCCAGATTTAACGGTTTCCTATAAGTCTGGGCCCTGACTGAGCTGTGCCTTGGGCTCATTTTTCCTGCCGTATTTTGACCACGGGGAGTAATCAAAGCCATAAGAATGTCCTTGGCCAGCTATAGGTGCTACAGATGTGTGTATCTTGTTAGCGAGCAGAGCGTGGTGGCTCCTCTGTTTTCCCAAAGCTTCCCCGACACATAAGGAGTAGACGCTATTTATGACTCTTAATAGATCTGGATTAAGGTAATTTAGGAGTCCTTAGGTTCATCTCTCAGCTCGGGAAGATGACAGGCTCTAGGAGGTATGGATGGGTGACATTTCCACCATGAGATCCGTCCTTCCCCCTCCCCGCTCCCTCCCTCCGCGCCCCCCCTTCCAGCCCTAAATGTGTCATGCTTTGTCACATCCTCTGCGTGTGTGTTTTTAGAGAACATTTGAATAAAAGGCTCGATGCCAGGTATTGGTGACACAGTGGGTGGAATTTGCAGCCTTTCCACAAAGAGTTGGAAGCCTCCATTTGCATAAGGTCAGGGTACAGCTTCTCACAGAACTTTAGCAGCATCTCTGTCTCTTAGCAACACTCTTGCACTCTTGGTCCCTGCATTAAATTGACTGGTCCTTTCCTTTTCTTCCTTTCATAGGGAGGCTTACAATAAAATGTCACCCTTCCAACCTGTGCCTGTCACCCAGTAGGTCATCTGTTTCTCTTACACCTCCTTCCCCCCCTACTTCATCTCCAATTAGGGGATGAGATTATTCATTTGGTGGATTCCCAAAACCGCTTCATTTTTTATTTTTGTTAATTAATATTAATAACATTTCTCCTTTTGTATTAATAAAAAGGAGCCCTCATAAACAGTGAGGAGATAAGGAGCAAATTGCAGGCACCTGCAAAACAATGGGATTGGAGAGGGGTAATAAGGCGAATGGAGATAGAGAGAGCAAGGTTTAGGTCATCCTCTCCACCCATTTAGTTGATGCAGGGTTGAACTCAGCATGGAAGCCTTCAATGTGCTCAGAATATTAGAGTCACCCCTCTTGGCTCCGGCATGGGAATTGGTGACAGAATACAGATGCTGATAGGTGGTGTTAATGGAGGGTCAGGCTTGGACAATAGTATCCATCACTTGCCTCATGGCTCTGCTGTCAGATGGAGTCATTTCTGACTGCTCTATCACCAAGATTTGGGAGAGATTCAATTATTACATTCAGCTTGGCAGCGGCAGATACAAATCTATGCCCAAAGGACCGGAAAAATCACACCCCACCCTACCCTTCCTCTCTCCCCCAGAGTGGGTTTTTCCCATTTCTAAGTGAAAAATAAATAATTAAAATAAAATTATAATTAAAAAAAAAAAAAAAAGTCTTTGCCATTCCATATGCCCCTCTGTTAGGAAGTGTTGGAAAAAAAAAATCATCTATCCCATTGCTCGGCCTGATCGTGACCCGGCAGTTACATCGGTGCTGTAAAACTTTTGTAGGGAAGATTATTACGGATCTTCCAAACTTTGAAGGCTGTGCCGAGAGTTTGTGCCTTTTCCCCCGGGACCTCGGGTTCTGCATCCCTGTCAGGGGGGTAAATCGTGTCTGTGGGTGTCGAGGGCTGAGCACGACCCACTGCCGATCCCTGCCTCACCCTGGGCGGATTGGAAGATTATTTATCAAGTACTCAGAAAGTGCCCTCATTAACTTTAAGGACAGGGCTAAAAGGACAAACTTTAACCAAGGAAAAGCTCTCTATTTCCCCCTTCCTACTTTTAAAGGTATTTAAGTGCTGATAGCCGTTTTAAATTCAGTCCGGATTTTATTCCCCGGCTCCCTGTGGCGAACTGATCCACTTCTAAGGAGGAATGGCTTGTTTTCTCTAACACGTTATCCATCTCTTGAGTGGTGCAAATGCTAAGGTGAAACCTGGTGCTTTTCAGCGGTATTTCTTCAAAACTCTTATTCAAACGCTCCCCCCGCCCCTCCCTCGCTGCTCCTCCCGAAGCTTTCAGACACTGTAATTCCTGCAAGATAAATTCTCAGGTAATGGGTTCTGAGAAAAAGCAACAGAGGTTAGGAGTCAACTGCCTCCTCTTTAATAATTCACATGTCATATTTCTTCCACTTTGTCAAGTTGGCTAAAGAAGATGGGCAGGGCTGAGACAGGCAGACACTTGAGTTTATTATCCGAGGGCTGGGGGGACCTGGGGAAGGGCGATGCCCTCTGTTCCTCTAGAAGAGGGGCAAATCCTACTGCCTGGCTCCCGGGATGCCATCTGCTCGCCCATCTCACAGCGACTTTGCAAAGAAACTCGTTTGCCATCAGACGCAGTCCTGCACGGTTTTCCTCTTCCTAGGATCCCCCACTCTCCTCTCCTACTTACCTTTAAATCTGTTAATCGTCCCTTCCCTTCCTTTACTACAATAAAAAAGGGACAAATTACAAATAAAGCTGAACGAGAACCTATACTACTGGTTTGGGTTTGTGGTTTTGTTTGTTTGTATTATTAAGTCAATCCAGTGTGATAAATCTCCTTGAGTTATAATACTCTTTCTTACGGGATCTTTCTCTGTACACGCTTGTAAAAGTTTCGAGGCTTGCTAGATCAAATTCAAACAGTTTGGGATAGCCAAAGGGAAGCTGGGGTTTATCGGTAAGGTGAGGAAGCTTGCGACTGGGCTGTGTTCTTCTCCAAAGCAGCAGTGCAACAAAATATCCGCGACCACAGATTTAGGCAAAAACTAGTCGCTGAAGTGGAAAATGCAAACAATTGACTCTTCCGAATTTGTCTCTCTTCCTTACGTGATAGAAGTCCCTGAAAAAAGGTACAAAATTGATACATCATAATCCCAGGAGCCCCCACTAATTTGTCTTTTCAGGTCACTTACAGAAAAATTCACAGGATTGTGTCATTTTCCTTCTTGCTCCATCCTTAATTCATATTTCCACCACATTCCCCCAAACCTATCTTCTAGTGTGAGTGCAGAATAATGTCATGTACCTGTGAACGTGTCAGCTGCATTTTGAAATAGAGTATAAGAAAAGCAAAAGGGAAGCGGCTCCCTGAGCCATGCTGCCTGCTCTCGAAAGCACAAATACAGGTGAAAACACGAGTGACAGCAGAGCAAAGAATGTCTATTCTTCTGGGAGCTCCCTCTTTTCTTCTCTTACTATATTATGAATTTCGTCATGTTATGGTTTAAAGTAAAATACTTCTTTTTTTTTTTCTTTTTTTTTTTTTCAACAGTCTTTCATTGAAGCAGAAACACATTTTAACTGATCTTTTGCAGTGTAGTCTCTTATGTATGGCTATAAGTCTTTTCCAGAAACAATAAAGGCACATGCCTTTATCTGTCAGATTTCAGTAACTTTATACATGAAACGGAAGAGGAAGCAACTTTGGGGGATTTAGCAAAAGGACTTATCAGTATAAGTAAGGATAAGAGCAAACCGTGAGGCCCACGGGAAGTTTGCCCTTGTGATACTGGCCAGGGTTTGTTGCATTTTTGGTTAGAGGCTCATGACTTCCACCTTTCCTGCGAGCATCGTTTCCATAAACAGGCAGCTCTGTTTTGCGGTGCAGATTGCTCTGGGATTTCGTTGGGGTTTGTTTTTCCTTCCGAGGAAACCCCTCGTGTTAGCGGGGGTTCATCACTTCAAAAATAAATACAAACCTGGAATAAGAGCCATGAGCCAAAGAGAAATAACAAGCGTCAGGCAGTGAAAGTCACCTGGCCGGGAGGCTGGAGAGGGCTGGAGGAAGCATCATTTGGGGGGGAAAGGATGCAGAGGTACAGTGCGCTGTGATATGCGTCGAGTGTTCTGCCTTCAGTCTTTCCGATGAAATACCGTTGACTCATGGCTTGCACAAGGATGGTAGGTCGGCACAGAGGTCACTTTTGGCTACACGCGCATCCTCATATTGTATTTGCCGTTGTCGCCTTTTTCCCAGCCCTGAGGAGGATGAGGGGCTGGCTCCCTGGGCGGTGCTCACCTGCCATAAGGCATAAAGTTACCCTGGGTGAAAGTCTTAAATTTACACTCTGTCACTTCAAAAGTTTTTTTTTATTATTATTTTTCCAAACACGAGCACTGCCTTTTTTTTTTTTTCCCTTTCCCCCCCGACTCCCGAGATGTGAGTTTATTTCCCGCTGCCAAACCGCTCCCAGAGACACCCGGCAAGCGCCGAGCGGGGCTTGAAGGGAGAGACGGAGCCGTCCTCCATTGGCACTCAGCAATGAAACGCACTTGAAAAGCTGCCAGGGAGAATTAGGATGGTAGCCCTATCCTGCAAAATCAGATGGTTTAAAATGTCCCTGAGCAGCTGTTAAGCTTGTTGGGTTTTTTATTATTATTATTATTTTCCGGCTCTTTTTTTTTTTTTTAACACCTGCGAAGTTTGTCTATGAGGATGCCACTAAAGACAGAAGTACTGAGTGCTTGACAGACTCCATAAAGTCCTTGGCATCCTTCTAACTACGTGACAGGTCCAAAGACTAAGAGACGGGAGCCGGGGGGTGAGCGCGGCCC